>VZRS01007162.1:978680-1006752 GCA_013398055.1 Ifrita kowaldi
AAAAGGGTCTCCAGCATGGAGCAGGGGAGCCACGCGCACACGGGGGTTTGGGCTCCCTGCAGAGAGGGACGGGGAGAGCACATTGGTTTCAGTTTACCCCTCGCTCTCCCCGAGTCACAAACCCACCATCCCAGGCGTGCAAGCCTTGAGTATACCCTCAACACACTTTTCCTCACCAGCTCTCTCATCTCCTAGCTATGCTCTCGGCCTTTCAGTTTCTATTTTGTTTTCTCTTCCAAGTGAGCTTCTGTCTGCTTTGGGGCTCGTACCCCGTGCCCTCCACTTGAAGCCTTTTCTCCAGGAATACACACACGCACACACACATACACACAGAGCTTTGGCTGCTTTGCCATTCTGGCAAGTGTCAACACAGCTGCTGTCTCCGCTGGAATGTAAACCAATATTGTCGTTAGATCTCCCTCAACCCCTGGTAACTTCCTCCAAGATTTGCACAGCGTGTGGCAATCCTCTCCACTGCCACCTTACAAAGCATCGACCCAGCTGGTTAAAAGCAATTAAATAAATAATTTTAAAAAATGAAATCAAAGCTGCACCTGAAGTTTGCGTCCCACTCATGCCCATGAGGTGCAAAGGGCTGTAGAAAGCAAAATGCATCCATTGTGCACACATTTATCCTCATATAATATGCTTATACAAACACCCTGTGTAAAATACCTCGCTGCTGCAAGTTATGAGGCAAGGTATTAACAGCACTGAGTAAAAGAGGTATTGGTGTGGACGCTAACGCAGCATTTGCAGCGGAGAACCTTTGTTTGCTTATTCTTTTACTTAAAAAAGTAACCTAAGAAGGGATTTATAACGCATTTTTAGTTATTTCCTAGATACCATCCACTTTAAACCACAAGCAGCAATTTTGGCAATAAAAGACTCGTAAAAGAGTTATAACACAGTCAACAGAGATAGTATTCAGACTGCTACAGGAATGCAATCTGTGTGCATTGCCCACCATAAACAACTGCCTTGCTTTGGTTCTCCAATGAAAGAAAATTATGTTTGGCTGATCAGGGTTCCCAAAACAAATTCGCTGTCCCAAATGTAAAGACTCGAAGCTCACTCTCATTCAGATATTCAGCCCAGCAAACTCTGCTTCCCATTGTAAAATGCAAAAGTCCCACAAAAACAAGTGAATATTCGACACCTAACTTCAGGGGTGAAGAACTCGCACGTATTCACTAAAAATAAAAATACATTAGCGATATCACAGCTCAAACCTAGAGTCCTTACCTCGCTATACTGGGACTGGGCATTGTTTTCCAGGTACAACATGTTAGCAGTCAAATTGATCAACGCTGCTGTTCTTTCTTCTGGCTCCAGGATTTTGACAAACACCTCCCACCCCCTAGAAGACCCCTAAAAATATGTGATGCTACTGTGAAGATAACAGGACTCGGAGTGTGCCTCTCTGCATAATTGAAGTTTCCCTTATATACCTAACTATAGGCAAGGAGGAGGAGGTGGGGCTCTCCTGCCTTACCTGTCCAATCTGTCAAAGTGCCACCTGGAGTCCTCCACTCCAATGGAGAGAGGCCTCTCCCAGCTCATTAAGTAGTTAGAATTCCTTATCACCAATCTCTAAAAAGCAAAGGGAAGGGAAGGGGGGGAAAATGGCCAAAAAAAGAGAAAAGAAAAAAAGAAAGAGACAGGGAAAAGAAAGGAAACAATAACTTTCCCCTGTCACTTTTCGACAAGTTTAGGAACTCAAAAGAGAGCCATGGAGTTGCTCTAAAGGAGCTGCTCCAAGAAAATTCTCCTATTTAGTTATTTTCTGCAAAGATTCCAGGACTGTTTTTTCCCAGGTACAGGCTTTGCTGCTACCAAGAACCAAAACGTTCAGGAAGGGATCGAGATGCAATGCTCAACACTGGTGGTACCGTAAAGCAGCCAAGTATCTGGCTGCTGCTGTCTGCAGATTTGGGACAAAACCCCCAAGGAGCTTTCTGAGAGTCAGTCACTGGTTTCATGCACCATAACCCAGCTACATTCTCTATCATCCGTGTGCTCCCATCCACACTCACAGCAAACAGGTCCTGTGTTTGCAGGGCATCACTCCGGCTACATTTTTTCCCCTTTTTCTCCTTTAAAAATGCTTCGAACTTGCACCATGGTTAAAAAATAAGTAAAAAACAACAGCTCGTCCAAAGAGACTCTCAGTGTTGAATTAATACATAGCACAAGTTTTTGGGTACCACTCAGTAAAAACCACCTGGACACAATGCCCACGGCAAACTTTTCAAAAGAAAGATAGAGGAAGAGAACTTAGCCGAGATCTGCGGGAGAGATCCCCACTGTGCTTTCACTCTGGACAAGCAGAAAAAACCCCTTATGCTGCCCTGGTGTCCCCAGCGAGCCCCCGGAGCGAGGTGAGCGCTGTGCTGGCGGCACCCCGAGCCCCTCCGAACACCCCGAGCAGCCGCCGGGCGAGCGGGATGCACGGCAGAACAAAAGGCAGCTGCTCCCGAAGCGCCACCGAGCCAGGAGAAACAGAACACCTTTCCAAAGGGCTGGGCAGGGGGGGAGAGAGGAAACCAAACATCCAGATCAGAGCGCGGCCGCCCGCCCAGCCTAATGACAGCGCTCCCAACTTTATTTGAGGACCTGTCGTCAAGCAGGGCTCTGCCGAAACGCAGAGCACGGACCGCGAGCGCTGCCGGGGAGCACCGAGCCTCCCTCCCACTGCGGGGGGCGAGCGACCGACCCACAGGGCCTTTGCAGGGAGGGACGAGGGTCCTGGGCAGGGCTGACAGCCACACACGAACTCAGCACCTCCCCGCAGCCCCGCTTCTGCCCCGGAGCTGCCGCTGCTCCTGCCACGCCTCGGCCCCGGGCATCATTTAACCCCAGCTTCGCTGGGCACGCAGGGAGGGACTCGGGCTCACGGGGAGATGGAAGCGAGCGGGCTGTGCTGCTCAGGGGGCTGGCGGCTCCTGGGCTGCCTTCCTGGCACACGGCAGCTCTACAAATTAAGGGACACTGCAAGCTCACCAGCCTATTCCAGGCCGGAGACAGGCAGCACCTTCGTAAGGCTGCCCAATAATAAAACCGGGCAAAACCATCTTCAGGCAGGAAGCAAAACAAGAACAAATACAGAGCAGAGGATTACAGTGTCCCCCTTCCCCTGCAGCAGCCCCTTGCCACAAGAAGCAGGGCAGGGGTCTGATTTAGCTCTCACCCTGCAAGCACAGCTCATTGGAGCTGCTGGGTGCAAGCAAAGGGTTGGAAGCATTTCCAGTGCACCTTCCCAACTCCTCCTCACCGAGCACAGTGCAAGGAGGCACTTCCAAGAACAGGCTGCGGAGAGGCGCACTGAGCCCTCCCCACCAACCACTCCCAGCAATAACCCAGCTCACGCTGGGGCCACTCACACCTTCAGTGCTCCTGAGCACCCAGCAGATTTCCTACATCACAGGAACAACTCAACAGACCACTGCCACAGCCCCTTGCCCTCCTCTTCATCTTCGCCAGCACCAAGTTAGACCAGGGGCTGTGCCCGATGTACTTAACCTGATCTCACCTGATATGGGCACAAGCCAAAAAGCCACACCAGGGCTAATCTGGAGATCCTGGCAAAGTTTGCAGGGAGCAGCCACAGCACCGTTAGCCAAACGGGGCACTTTGCAGCACCACTGCAAAGCTTACACAGAGCTGGACTCAAAGCAAGAAGTCACCCATGGATTTTCTGTTGTCTAACAGTGAGGAATAGTTATTCTGTGCTCAGATGACCATTTTGATCCCTAAATACTGTCAAGTTTTCGATACTGGCTCATGACTTCAAAAACTATGGAGGGGAAGGAGAGATCAGGAGAAGGTACATACATAAATCTCCCAACCTCAGCAGGTCATTGCAAAAATCTCTTTCATAGCTATGCTATGAAACTCAGAAGATCCTCCTTTTCCAGGTTATTAATGCAGCATTGTTGTGTGAGATATCTGCCATCTTCTGCCCCACAGGTGGCTGGAGGTGGCTGTGGGTGAAGCAACACCCAGATAAAGAGAGATACGTGGAAGTTTATCCAAAGGGATCTGCATGTCAAACACGAGGAGAGGTGTATATAGCATGAATAAATTGACATGTCAGCACAAATCCCTGCCCTCTGTACACACAGCCCCGACCTGGCTCGGTGTTTCAGATGCATTACCCTGTGTGGTCACCTTGAAGCAGATGCTGGACCAGTGGCTTTTTGCAAATCCATCACCCCTAAGGGACACAAAGGAGGACACCATCACCCCAGCAGGGGTGGCAGGAGGTAACAGAGCAGGCACCGGACGCTGCGCCCACCAACGCTGCTGCAGCCCAGGCACAAGTGCATCCCTCTCATCACCCCAGGGACCCAAACTGTGTTTCACTGGCTTCAGACCTAAATGCACTCTCCTCGTAAGATGCTTCCCTGTCTCACAGGCTGGTGCCATGCCTTGGAGATTCATACTGGCACCAGCAGCACAAGGGAAAAGTAAAGGCTTGAACCCTTCTACCTTATCATGAGGAAGAAACGTTCCCAGATTCTCGTTTGATTCTCTCCTTCTGCAGATACAAAATTTTCATATAGATGAGCCACCAACAACCTAACAGCAGCCAGGCAGCATTTCTTTGGGGTTTTCAGAGGAAAACTTGATTTCCTGAAATACCCTATGCTGAAATGGCTGAGTCATAAAAGCAGAAGGACACCACCCCCACCTCCTCACACTCCACACTCACTTTTCAGCCATGGGACAGTGATAGTTATAATTTGCCTGAGCCTTCTGGACAGGTCTCCAAGGGAATCATCAACTGTAATGGTCTACAGTTATGGCAAGACAATCTTTGTAAACAGAGATTATGCCTTATCATACCAATTAGCCTAATCAGAAAAAGCAAACAGATTCAGGCAAAGGCCCTCCTTTCAGATGTTAGTAAGAATTAGTTCATGATGAGGCCAGATGAACAAGGTTTAACTCTATTCTTATAGTCCAACAAGCTCTCCCCCACACCGAACAGAAAAAGAATAAAGTGGGAAACAAAGAAAACAACTCAAAACGTCAAGAGAAAAGCCTGGCACTTATGCTCTGGATGCCTAGTTGGATTGAAATTTAAAAAAAGTAGTTCAGCCCCAGGAAAGGAAGTCTCCTCAAAGTAATTTACCTCCAATACTGTAGGAAACTAAAAATAATAATTGCTAGTTAGATTTGAAAGTTTCAGCTGCAGCCCTCCCAGGTCTGACTCAGATATTCTAGAAAGCTTCTGGCAATGCTTTGTGGCTCCTGCTGGTATGCCAAAGAACAAAATAAAATGCAAACAAGACCCCTAAGTTTCCAAAATGAGCTGTCGGCCAAGTCAAACTGCTGATTGAGATTCTTTGTTTGAATGCTCTTTCCCCGTGCTCTTACATGGCTCATCCCAGCTCCTCTCACCAGTACCACGTGCGAGTTCTCAATAACCCTCCCTGGTCACAAGGTAAGGGCGCAAAATTGTGACGATTAAAAATGTCATTACCACAACTGCAGTGTTAATTGGAGATTGTGTAATTTGTTGTAGAAGGGAGGTGTGTGCATGCACACCTGCCTGCGTGTTAGGCGGTTCATGCAGAATTTCCTGCAGATCAAATAAAAAAAAAATCTGCTCAGACCTCTCCACTTGTATAAAAATAGCATCTGGATCGACCGCGTCACCACGGACTGTGACATTCACTTAACTTAGAAATGTTTACAAATTAGGCCTGAGATAACATGAGGATGAGGGAAAAAATAGAACAGTTTTTGGTGGATTTTTTTTTTCCTGTTACCTCTGAATAACTGCTGAATGCTCAAAAAACAAGCCTCTGCCAATTCGCTCTGACAGTCTTTCCAGTGAAGATCCTACAGGGACAGATGAGTACTCTGTGATAGCAGGAAGCCAGGTTAAAGAGCAAAAAGAAAATACTTAAAAAAAAATGCAAAAATCAACCCTCCTTCTTGAAAACTCATACAGAGGTTATCCTTCAAACCCTAAGGAAGAGAGGGAAAAACAACATGGTCCCTGAAATAGGGACTTTCCTCTTTTTTGTTTTTAATCCAACCATTTATGGCAAGACAGAACAAATGAAAAAAGAAATGAGGTATAAAAGGCAGCATCCTACTTGCTGCTGACTGGCTACAGCCTTGTGTGCATCGCAGGCAGGCTGCTCCACAGCACTGCATGGAACTGCAGCTGATCACTACGCAAGAGAGGGACCAGGCACCCCAGCACTCAGAGTAACCTCTGCTGCATCCAGGAGCAGAAATTCGACCCTCCTTGTTTCCTCACCACTCACCCAGGGACAGGTCTGAAGCCCAGAAATTCATTTGAATTGCCCTCAGATGTATGAACCTTCAAGTTAGAAACATGTCCCATCTGCAAGTGTTTAGTACCGAGGATCAAACCCTTCTTCTAATGGACTCCTAACTGCATTCTTTTTCTGCATTTTAAAAGCGCAGGGTAAATAGCTGGACTTGCCAAAGGCAGGAGGAGAGCCCAGCTCCCAGCTCTGCCCACGGTGCAGGTCAGCTTCTCCTTCCCAAGGAACATGCCCTCCCCAAGGCAATCGCCTGTCACAACAGCCCTGCCCTCCGACCCTGGGTAAACATCTGCGCACGCTGCTTATTTGAGCTCCTACAGTCTCGTTATCTCCCCCAGAACACCCCTAGGGCTAATTAGAGAGTTAATGGCATCATGTCAAGAGATAACGCTACATGGTGGGGGAGCAGGGAGAGGGAAGGTGGAAAGGAATTGTGAAACAAAACCAGTTCCCTTCACAACCGCTGTGCAATATTGGTTTAGGAAGGGCGCACGCAGCCCCTGGGGCCTCTGCCCTCCAGCTGCCGAGCTCTATTTAATGAGACAGACCAAGACACTCCTCCGGAGAGATTCAGTTCTCCAGCCAAGGTGACGCAAGGTCCCCACACCTTCCCCACGATCTGCACAACCAAAAATGCTGCAACCCCATGAAGGGTCATTCCCACCGAAGTGCCAGCAGTGACTCACCTCCCACAATCGGTGTGTGACATAGGAGGCAGACAAAGCATACAGATCATTTATCAAAAAGTGCTTCTGTTTATCCCTGGTGCTCCTTTTATCTAATTTTCCCACTTTTACTGTACCCTAGTGATTCTTTTTAAAGAACAGTTGCTTTCACTATGAAAGCTTGGAGGTAAAACCATCTGAACACAGGTATCTTGGCAGGGTAGCACATAAGCCCTCAAAACCACTGGCCAGCAGACACTTTTGCATTGATGAACACAAACCCACAGGACAGTAAGCACTCAAGCATGGAGATGTGACCAGGGGATTCTGGGGGCTCAAGCCAGGGCAGCTCTTTGTTTGGGGTAACAACCCTCAACACTGCTGCATTTTTGCCTCATGAGGATCTCTGGATGCTCGGCACAGCATGAATGACCACCTCCTCAACTCCCCATATTTATAAAATATTTTTCAAAAGTTAAGAGAGAGGAAGTTACACAAGAAAATTCATGAAAATTTCTCCTGACTGGCAAAAACAGTCCTATCCCTCCAGCTGGAGGTAGGGCAGGGTCATGGCACAAACCTGCACCCCAGAGACAAGTGCTCTTGCCAGGGAGAGGGAGAAGGAGATAGCGACAGATTAGAGAGCTTTTGTTTTCAATTAGAGAAAGAAGCAACTGCTGACAGACCAGGGCTGTTCTTGCACAAGCAGCTGAGGGGAAAGTGTTGTTCTTCCCTTATCTTATATAAACTTACAGATTGGTCTCGTGAAATGCACACCTGTTTATAAACGCACAATCACAGCAGCTCTCTCCAACCAGCCTCTGCTCTGCTGCCAACTCCCTCCCACCCAAACCCTTTTACAATAATCCAGTATTCAAAAGAAAGTTACCAGTTTGCAATAATTCAAGAAGAGTCTTTCAAACCTCTGGTTACACCCTGACCCTGCAACCCATGGCCATTCACACTTCTCTTATTAACACATTGCAGTTATCCAGTATTGCCCAGGAGCTTTGGAGTGCAACACACGTCCCGAGGCAGGAAGCCTGGAAGCCTGTTTATGCCTTTTTTCCTATGATGAAATGTTGCACTTTGCAGTGCTGGTCTTCCCCAGAATATTGATCTCTTTTGTTGCAGACTAGTTTAATTTAAATCCAGTCTGGACATCACCATGAGGTCCACCATACCCATCCATGCTCTCAAGGAGAAATAAGAGTGCTTCAAGGTACCTTTTCCTCCTATTTAAGCAGGCTGGAGATAGAAGACCATGCTTTTAGAGTGACAGTAATATTTGTTACTGAAAACTCCTTTGATCTTTCATTAATCTCTGCAAATTCAGCTGCTGATTAGAGAAGAGTTCAGTCAGCAGTGAGCAAACGAACCCAGGCCACAAACCACTCCTTAATCTACACTTCACAGAAACTGATTTAATTTTTTGTGACTGCCTGACAATTCACTCCCTCATTAATTTCACTGCTATCAAATCAGTTACAGTGAGGTGGAAAGCAGATGGTAGAGACATTCAGTAGAAAACATAACCGAGTCCAAAAGTCTCCTCTTGAAATATTGGAAGAAAAAAATAATAGTCATTAAGAGGACTGTGGGCAGGATCTGCAGAACCACAAAGCAACATATACAGTGAGACTTTGGATGCCTAAGACTCTCTTCAAAGCAAGAATCCCAATTAATGCAAGAGAGAACTTTTAAAACAAAAGCTACACCCCACAGCTGGCTGCAGCACAGACACTCTGGCTGTGCTGGACAAGGAAGGGGAGCAGGACACTCCCAGGGCTGTGCTCCAGGTTTGCCTGAGCCTGGAAGGAGAAACCCCTCCCTGGCACGGTCAGCTCTGCAGCTTGAAACAGCACTGAGAGGTGCTTCCCATCCTCCACTCATGTCACCCCACAAAGAGGGGTGCCACAAAGCTCCATGGAGTTTTCATTTGGCTGGATACGGACAGCTCAATTCATCACCCTGCTTCCAGCCAACAAGAGAAAAGGACCTTATTTTCTTTCATCAAACAATTTGGTTTAGAATAAACAAAAAGTAAAAACAACAAAAAATAACAACACAAAACCAAAATGTCCAGAGGAAGGTGAATTTTGAGGAAAAAGAGGATCCTGTCAACTAGATAGAAACAGTGAGTGAAGTTCCCATCAAGACACCATAAGCCTTAAACTTGCTCCAGAGGCAAAGGTGCCTACAATCTATTGCTTCAAGATCAAGATGCCTTTTAATTAAGTGTTAGTGCAGACCTTTTAAAGATGTAAAATAAGCACTAACGCATTATTGCTCCATACTTGCTCAAGGAGTACGTGTAGCACCACGGAAACCTTTGGAGGCAGGCCTAGCTGCGTGAGGAAGATGTTTTCTGAAGTGACTGTGCCTTTTGTTTGGAGGCACTTGCATATAGGCAGAGGACAGGACTCCAATTACCACACTCTTCCACTTCAGGTGCTCCTAGCAATAGAGTCGGGGAGTTAAAGCCACCCCTCCTGGAACACTCCATCTCACATGTGACTCTCTCTCAGTAGGTTTGTACTTTTCAGCTTAAAATTAGTTTATTCCTTCCCAAGATGAATGTGCAACAAGAGGCTGAAAGCGAAGAAATTTTAAATATGCTTCCAAAATGATCACACAGATCACCCATTAGTTTTTTTCAACACCACTGAGAATCCTGGGAATTGACATTAAAAACAAAACATTCGGTATAAGGATACTGCTCATCAACTGGCAGCATTCCTGCAAGAAGAAATGCAGCCATCCGTGGTCTGCAGCCAGAACTAGGGCCAAATAACACAGGAAAGGAAGCTAGGGAAAAATTATTTTAAAGAAACATAAATATGTCTTTAGAGCCTTGCTACACACAAGACGAGGACAGTCTTCAGGCTTTGGTCAAACTGAGTGTACAGATAAATTCTTTACATTCATTCTTATCTGAAAGAACTGACCATTTCTAGATCTGGATCTGCAGCCCTAAATGTGATGATTAGATCATCTAGAGGGACGTACACAGCAGAAGATTAAACATCCAGCGGGATTACAAAGCCAAGCCTAAATTAGGAGAGCTTCTGAGTTCAACTGCAAACAGAAGAGGTGCTGGAGGGAAGCTTCCAATAGAATAATGCCTTTGCTCATTATGGAAATGCCTTTGCATAATCTCAACTTTCTTTGCACAGCTATGGAACGAATAAATAACCACAAAGAGGAGAAACTTGGCAAGCCTCAAACTCTCTCAAACAAAAACCAGACAGTAATAAAAGCTTTGATCACAACCCTGTGCTGTACAAAGTCCTTCCTTCCTTTCTGTAGTCAGTCCGGGAATACTTAGGCATGGAAACGGATGGCCACACAAGCCACTCTGCTGCATCTCCTTATCAAACTGGCCTCATCCTCCAGGTGCAAAACCATTTCCCAACAAAATGCAGGGCTGTGGCAGCTGCCAGAGCCTGTGGCAGCACACACCATGTGTTAGTCAGTCCCTGCACCGAGGCACTACTCCTGCATTGCTCACCATATCAGCTCCCTGCCCTGCTGTGGGTGCACAGGGACATCACTCCCATCCCACAGTTCCACCACCCCGTAACCAGCTTTCATCTGCTTCTCCAGTCATTACCTTGCAACAAGTGGAGTTCTCTTCTCCTGACCCAGAAAAACACTTCTAAGGAAGCGATTGAAATTAACAGAGTTTAGAGGCTGTGCTTTAATACTGAAGTGTTGGATAGGATGCAACAGTTATGCAGGACAGTGGGGTGGGGGCTTTTTGTATCTGTCCAACAGATGTACAGCTCATCCTGACCACAGCTCCCAGCAGATAGGCACCAGGAATTCAGTGCATGGCCATCAAATATGAATTACTGATTTACATGGTGCTAAGGCTGAGGGAATGCACCAGAGAGCCAGCAGCCACCACAGGCCAGAGCAGCTCCTCTACAGCTTGCCGGGCTGCAGCATGGGAAGGTATCCTGTGCAAGGTGGCTTGGGTGGCTCCTTCATGAGCCTACAGCAGATTAAATATGGGAAAGGTTTCTTGTTTCCATTGGGAAGCATCGAATACCAACTCTGAGATATATCACTGGTGAAAGGACTGAGGCTGAGAGTCTCGATGCCTCCGTTTCCTACACAGGATGCATCCAGTCTATCCTACAGCCTACAGTTATCTCCACCTCTGTGCATAAAGGAGAACAGCAGAGTCACAGAGCTGAAGCTCTCAGTTTTCAAACTATGAAACACATGTTGCACTTCCAAAATTTCTGTAGCTACCAGGCTTGGGACACCCACAGCCCAAAAAAGCTGTATACCCAAATCCAAGCCTCACCCTATACACACCACCATCCCCAGGGCAGAAACCCACCCCACAGGCTGCTCAGCACTGCCTAATCGAGCCACACACAGCAAACCCCCACGATTATTTGCAGAAGATGAGGGTGAACAAATGAATTTTAAAAAAAAGGCAAAAAAACAGGCAAGGAATTCTCTCTGCCTTTTATGGGGAGGGATGGATCCAGGCTAAGAAAACTCTGACCACGGCGCTGTCTGGGGAGCAGGCATTCCGCTGAACTGGTTAGGCAAGGGGCTGCGGGAGGACGGCTCGCTCAGGGGCATGACAGGAAGGTATGCACAGGGGGAGGGGGATGAGCTGCTCCATCCCCGGGGACAGCACTCCAGCTCCTGCCAACAAGATCCCCGAAGCCCTGGCCACACTGGTGGGATGGTGGTGGCAGAAGACTTGGAGACTCTGCAAACCCCTCAAATAACACTTTTACCAGGATGCTCTTGCTGAAGTCCTTAGCCCAAAGCAGCTTTGTTTGGGTCCAGACCAGCATCTCTCAGCATCAGCGAGCAGTTTACAGGACTTTTGAGGGATGGTAAAAGAAAGCAATTTTGCACCTGGTAGGGCAGACTGACAGCCCTAAGAGGGCTCCAGGACAATGCACTGCCACACGCCTGCTCCTACAGAGAGATCTCCAGACCCCTCCTCCCCGTTGCCCCAGGGGATTTAACCAGTCAGACACAAATATAAAATTGCTATAACATTACCTGATTTCTAGCCCTGCAGGATACAGGCTTTGCAAACAGTGTTCATCCCAAACGCAGGGAGGTAGAAACCACCTCACCACACCCCACAGTTGCTGGCTACATCCTTGGTCAGAGTAGAGGTTGGGGACCACCTTCTTTGGTCACTTAATGAATGGCAGGAGGCCCCCAAAGGCACACATTCAACTCACCTTCCTGACCATCCGCAGCTCCTTCCCACGCCAGGGCCATGTCAGAAACTAACTGTTCTCCACACCCACAGGGCCCACCAGCCCTTCACTCCAGTTATGCAAAAAAGGCAGATCTTTGCTGGGGTTTCCCAGCCTGCCTGTGGTTCACACCAGGGGACAGGAAGGGCCACAGCCGACAACCACGATGGGCCATCCATTGTGAAAGAGACAGTCACAAGGCACACGGCTGGGGAAGGTTGCTGACTGTTTAATGTTACACCAGACCCAGAAACCTCTTCCTGACCCCCTCCAGAAATTTTCATCCCAAGGCAGTGCAGATCACCAGTTTCCTCTTACTCCTTTCTTACACAGGCACAGGATATTGTTTCTTCCCTAAAACAAGTACGTGAGAACTGCAAGGTCTCAGCAAGGGACAGGGCTATAGCCCAGCTGAGAGGGGTTTCTGTGCCACCCAACCTTCCTCCCAAGGTCTCTCCCCAAACAGTTGCACTTTCAAGGCAATGAACACAACTGATGGGTGTTCAGCAGGGCAGGACTCATGCTCATTTTCCAGTGCACTGATGGGACAGTTTCTTCAGGCACTGCAGCTCCTCCCCTACTGCTAGCTCTGCTGTGAACAAGCACCTGTACCCCCAAAAGTCAAATAATAATTAAAGAAAAAAAAAAAATCACAGGTCTCACCAACGCAACTCTTAGGATCAAGGATGGACATCTTTTAAAACCGCGAGTTTCATTTTTCAGCCATAAATTGCAAGAAGGTGCAAAGCTTATTTTAAAAGCTGACTGGAATTGCTTTGAAGTCCACACAAGGACAATTATTTTAAATAAACCACTCTTAATTGCTCTGCACCCATTTAAATCTCACATGGTGATGCATTTTGAAGAAAAACTGGCCTTGCTCTTTTCCTAAGACAAATGTGATACCATAAAGCACTCTGCCTTGATCTCAGTGCTCATCTCCCAGGGCCTCTCTGTTTCTGCTGCATTCCTTTGTGTTTATCTGCCCTCTTCAACCCTTTGCTGCAATCAGCTGCGTGCAGCACCTTGTGTCTAGAAGTGACATGGCTGAGGTTACAGGAGAGACAGGTGCAAGGGAAGCTCGTGCCCCGAAGCTATCCAAAGGAAAAGAGAAGCTGGAGGGGAAGAGAGTTGTAAGGTATTTCAGATTAAAGCAAACACCTTGCCCCAGGCTACACATTCTCTGCCAATGAAAGCTGCAGCCGCTGTGAGCCCCAGAAACAGCAAAGCAAACACAGACTTCTCTGCAAGGGGAGTTGTCACCTGTCAGGGATGTTTGCAAATTTATAGGGAGGTGGTGGTGGTGGTAAGGGGAGTAAAAAGAGCTTTCCTCATTTTAAAAGACGGGCTGTTTGCACAGGTTTGCAATGCATATTTTGCTTTGTGAAGGCTTTTGTCCAGCATTCAACTGAGAGAAGGTGCTGTCTTCCACTGAAGACAAACTGGAACATTTATTAATGTACATACATTAATGTACTCCGAGCTGCTGCCTTTACAGTAAGGGTGAGGATGGGATGGAATTTCCCCACTCCCTCTTCAGCTTGTCACATCAGTGAAAAACACTTCTTAAGAAGTCACCCTGCAGCCTGGCCTCTCCAGAAATGCCTCCTGCAAGGTTGGGATGAAACCCATCATCAGTAAGAAGTAATTGCATAGAGAAAGCTTCTTGTCCTCTTCCCAGGCACCAGCAGTCACCTCAGCAGTGCTCAGAGGGAACAAGGAAAAGGGACTTTCCATTCATGTTTCACTGCACCACTGACAGGAGAGGGAGACTGAACAGGCCTTCAGTGAGCCCAACAGCCACCACAGTGCTCTGCAGACATCTTGGAGGAACGGGAGATGGGGAGGTGAGCTCGTGCTCAATGCCACAAACCAAGAGGTGAGCATGGAAAGAGAAAAGTTACTTCTGATGCCCTTTAAACCATTGGGAATTGTTTTCTAGGTTCAAACAGACCATTACTATCCATTTGGAAAATCAGAAGCCCCTGTAAACATGTAGAATCTTTTGGACTATTGAAGAGACACCATTTTACTAGAGCTGTGCTGTAATGGTGGAAAAAGCCAAGATCCAGATGGAAGGCTTGTACCCCACGCCTCTATGCCCCACCAAATGCTGAATCAAAAGATAACCAGACCTGATGTCAGTCACCTCTCCTTGTGCACTTGGATTAGCTTCACCACATTAGCCAGGCACATATCCAACCTCAAACAGGCTTTTTAACCATTTGCAACCTTTGTGGAAAGAGAAGAGCACTACAGCCTCCCCAGCAGTCACACCAGAGCAGCACTAACAGGTCAAACCTCCTGTCACCAGAGACTGCAACCAGAATGACCCAGGAGCTCTTTCCCTGCAGACACAATCCTCCAGGTCACAAACACTACCAGGATACAGACTGCCAACACACCATCACTGGGCACATTAAAAATTGTGGTTGATTAGCCAGGGAGTTAAATGACAACAGTTTCTCAGGATGGAAACAGTACAAGAAAACTTATAGATATCAACACAAATTTCGAACTACCCTTTATTTTTACCCTGAAGTAAACAAAACCCAGGAAGAACAGAAACAGGACATGAGCAACTCAACCTCCTGAAATACCTCCTGCTCCAGCCTGCAAGAATAGCACCTGGCTTCTTCAGAAGAGCTGTTGCTAAGAAAGAGCCAGTCTGTGCCAAAGGCAATGAACCAGCAACCACCAGTGCCTCATCTACTTTCCAGTCTTGAGCCATATCCCTGAGACACCCATGGCCAAGACTCATTACAAACACTCTCTAGTCGGAAGAAACAGGAGGGGAAAAGAACCCAACCATGGTCTGAAAACAAGTTTTCCTTCATATATGACCCTCAAGAGAAGAAAAACCAGTGAAGAACCTCTGGCCTTGGTCAGCAGAATTGCAACTGTGCCCAGAATCCAAACTATTTTAACCCTGAGGTCACACAAACTAGCTCTGAGCAGGGAGAGTGCAGGGATGGTTGAGTAGCCAGTGCAGGAGACTCCTCAGCTCTCCTGCCAGTTTAGCTGTCTCATCCCCCTCTCCTGCCATTGCTGCTGCAGGAAAGGAGGAGCAGATGAGGAACCAACCAAGGTGGAAAGATGGCCCTGGGGCAATGCAGCTGGAATTGCTCCTGCAAAAAGTCCCCATCTGCCCCAAAGGTTAAGGAAGTTTCTCATTACTCACCCACATTGGGTCATTCAGCTCCGTGTCCTGCACCCGGACACAATCCATGCTGATCTCAATTTTGTTTGTGGAGCCATCTTCAGATGGGCCATCGATGAAGTTTAAATCGATTGGCTGAACAGAGCATATTGGCCTGGAAAGAACACAGTGATGAAGTTAAATCTGGCCAAGTTCTGTTTTCCACCACCCCACCTTCCTTCCCTTCCCCTGTGCCCAGGACTTTGGCATTACTACGAGCCAGTCTCATGGCAAAGTAAGGAATTACTAAGGAACAACTACCTCCTCACCACTGTACTACAGCAGCCCCTGAACGGGACAGGGCCTGGAGGGACATTTCACTTGCTCTGAGGCAAGAGCACAGGAGTCAAACCACTGAAAGACAGAACTCATGGAGGATTTATGGCAGTGACTGTTTCAGCATCAGTCATGGCAAGTCAGGAATGAGAACAGAGTCAGTTTTCTTTCATTCACTGGACCTGAAAGAGTGAACTCTGCACCATCTTAACCTCCTCTCCCTCCCTGGTATCAGCAAGGGGAAAACATGCAGCCTGGATACAGAGTGATGAGCCCATTTCCTGAGGGAAAATGCCAACCATGTGCCTTAGGAAGCAGCCAGCTCAGCCACCAGCGGCCTGGCAGAGAGTCAGTGTCACTGCTGACCGCTGCCTTTGGTCCCCACAGCCCGTGTGTAGAACCTCTGGATGGCCCAAGAGCTCTCAGTCACCACAGACTGACACATCCAATCATCACATCCATATCTAATCACCAAGTACAGAAGACTCCAAACTCCCCAGCATCAATCCCCTGAGCAGCCTGATTATAGAGGCACTCTGTCCTACAACACCTTCCGTATGTTCCACATAAGGGCTACTTACTGTTCCAGGAAGTCCCAGATATGCTGGATTACCTCTGGGCTGAGGAATTCCCTGGGCTGAGAGCTCTGGGACATGGCTGACCGGTAGTAACTCTCCTTCCAGGAGAAGGGGCTCGGAGTTTCTACAAACCTTAAGAAACAAAAGCAAAAAAAAAAAAAAAACCAAAAACAAACAAACAAACAAAAAAAAAACAAAACCACCAAACAAAAAAAAAGACAAATGGAAAGAACAAAAAAACAAACCAAAAGAAAAGGAAAACACATACAAAGACATGTTGAATGCATGAGCCCAGCTCCATGAAAACCCATAAATAGAAGCTATTGTGTGAAAAAGGAGACACGCTGAATGCCTGAGACATTCACAGCTGTACAACACACATTCCACACTGCTGCAGATGCTGTATTTAGATGGGAGAGAATTTGGCCACCCTTCCCAGTAAGTTAAATACCCCTCAGAGTCCACTGGGATGCTGTGTCATAAGAATCCCAGAGTGGGGGTGGGGGGGAAATCCAGTTTCCATTTTACCCCCAAATAATCAATTTCCCATCTGAAGCAGGTAGTCTTTGCAGCAGGTGAAGCAGCTCAGCAGTGTATGATTCCACTGTCCCAGGCTGTTTGCCTGTCTAAATGGCATGCCCTTGGATGATTTAGGTGACTTCTCCTACACCCAGCCACTGCAGCTGAGGTCTTGAACGAAGTATTGGGTTGATTTTTTGTTTGTTTGGTTTGGGGTTTTTTGGGGGTTTTTTTTGTTTGTTTTCTTTCTAAAATTTGAATAATAATAATCAAAAAATAAATACTGTTTTATTTGCTACAGAAATAAGTTCAATCACATCAGATTTTATCTGCTTGTCAACTGTCTTCTCACCTCCAGCAATTTCTGAGCCAGACCAACTGATTTCCACCAGATCTGCTAATTACCTTGGCCATTTTTATCCCCTTAAGCTCCCACAAGCCTCACAGAAATAGGTGGGCCCAAGAGCAGCAGTGACAGAGCTGGAGCACTCGTGCCTTCCACAGCTGCACATTCTCATCCCACTGGCCAATTTCTAAATTCAAACACAGCAGCTTTTACACCCATGTCAAAATACTTGACGGCTGTAGGGATGTAAAGGGGGCGGGGGGAATTTCTCCAGTATATTTGCAGTTGACAAAAACTCTCAGCTTAGCTTCAGAGTATGAGACAGGTTGGCCACCTTTCCTGCTACAGGGTTGGGGGCATCCTGCAAAATTCCCATATAAAAGAGTTGTTTCAGCACAATGCAAGTGAATGACCACATTCCCTGCCAGGGGAACGGCTGTGGCAGGAGCCAAGGTTATAAATGGATTCCAGAGAGAATTGGACTAATATTTGCTTTGGCACATATTGGTCCCGTTTAACACAACGGTCTAAACAAATTGCATGGAAGACCCTAATTTATTAAGCTGCCAAAATTAAGAAAGAGTGTTTCAGAGGGAGGATCACACTATAGTGCTTTTACTCCACTTTTCTTGAAGTACTTACTTCTGGCTGCTGTCACAGAGGTATCTGGCTCTCTTTACTGGGTTTTTAAAGCCTCTTAAGTTTTGAGGACGACTCTGGTCTGCAAAAAGCAGGGCTTTCCTCACCGCTGCTGTCCACAGAACTGCATGCTCTTAGAAAAGAGCGGACTGTTATCCTAAGCTAAGGGAAATCGAAGTTGCTTAAGCCCCCTGGAGCCAAAGCTGGGCATGCCTTGAAATAGGTGAAAGTATCACTTCAGTTGCTCATCCGTTTTGTGATTAAGAGAAAAACCTCCAGCATAATGTAAAAGTTCATGAACAGTCAGAGACACAAATGAAATGCAGAAGTGCACAGCTAATAGCTCTGCCTCACAGATGTGAGTACATGCCCACACTACATGTGAAAAAAATAATCACAAATCCTCTGAGAACAGCAGTTATCCCACAAAGTACCCAAAATTACTCCTTTCAGGCTTTCAATCTGGTAAGACACTTTCAAGAATGTCACATTGAAACTCAGAAGAACAGATCTGGCCTAAAGCCTGTCATATAAACTGTGGGTCAATGCCACCACAAGCCTTAGAGGAGCACAGTGGGAAGCTCTGCAACCTGCTCTGCTGCTAAACCCAGACAGACCACAGGCATTGCTCAATACCCTCCACCCAGTCCTGACCGCCAGGAATGGGCAGAGAAATCCCACAATGGGTTCTCCCAAGCCACCAAAGTGCTCACTGTTAACAATTATTAGCCACTTATCACAACTGCTCTTGAATTTTATCACAACTCTTCTTGACTTGTACACTAAAAACCACTTTTCATTACTACATAAACAGGAACTAACTTTGATGAAAAAAAGAAGCTTTCATTCTTCGTTTTCCTTCTCTGGGGAAGGTCTGTTTTGTTGTTACAGAACAGACCTTCCCCAGACACCTTTCCTTCAAAAAGTCTCAGTGCAACAAGGTTCCTGCATGCCATGGCATGCCCCAGCTTTGGTTCACTTCTGGACAAAGTTCTCAGTCTTGAAAAGCCAAAGTGTTCACCCTGTCTGCTCTGGCCCTGGTGGTCCTGTTCAGCAGCAGTTCCATAAACCCACCCCAACCAAGCAGTGCAGGAGATACCAGCTGCCCAGACTGATAAAGCCAGGTGACACTCTACACCTTTACAGCTAACAGAGCTCTTGGACAGCATTGGACCAGTTAAGGACACAGCTGGTGCATATCCCTCTACTAAACACAACTCTAAAGTTCTCCAAAGAGGGATATTTTCCAGGTGCATCACCTTTATCCCTGTAGCCAGCCAAGTTCCTAGCTTACTGTTTCTAGGAAATGCATTACCAAATTTTACCTGATGGCCAAAAAGGCACATTTTCCTATACCAAGCACAAGGAGTCTCCTGGTTAATGTTTTCTCAGAGACTTCAGCACTCTCTGCAACATCTTTAGTACCTGTACAGCTCTATTTCCAAAGGAGGCAGCAAGATTAGGCAGTCAGCCTCGGCAAGGCAAGTGAGAGGGCCACACCATTACAGAGGTAGTAAACATTGCTTTTTACTCAGTTTGGTGCACCCTGCTCTCAGGTGGAAAAGGGCTGTCAAAATGCAAGAAATCCAACTTCAGCTCAGCACAAAGCTGCACACAAGATAAACTGTCTCCTTCCCTGTGGTCTTAATAGAATCTAAACTTAGTGCTATTTTCCTTAAGTAACAGCCTTCAACACAGAGGAGAAGACTTTGTATACTGAACACACACTTAAGTGTCTGAATTTCCACTGGAAAGTAACAGCTAAAGCCTAAGCAAAGCGTGTGCGTAAATTTCACTATTTTAGTTAATTGTCTTTTCCCACATCAGCAAATGCTCTACTTTCAGTAAAATAATCTCTGAGTGCCTAAAGTTAATCACAAGATTGCATTGCTTCAATTGCTTCTACGAACCAGATGGTTTTTTTATTAACAGACATTTAAACAATATCCTTTTACCAACAACTGCTCATCCCAAAGGCCATCACAGGACACAGCACTACTAAACACAGCCTCTTACACCAGAAAACTGCCTACAACAGAACAAGGCACGGCAGTAAGACTTGTCTAGGTTGCCTCTGTTTTAAGTCTACAAGGTAAGTCCCTGCATCGACTGCTGAACTATCTGGCAGGATGCTTTTCACAAACAGAGAGCACTTAACTGCACCAGGAACTACAGGGGGATTTACAGCCCCCTTCAAACTGCAAGCTGAATAGGACATTACATCCACAAGCCCCTCCTTTAAAAACCACCAGGGGATTATTCATAGCAAGTTAAGTCTTCTCAGAGAAGCAGCACCTTACCAAGAGCAATGTTCCTTTGTGCAGTGCTGGGACACTGCTCCTGAGCCACTGAATCCCAGGACAGGTTTCAGGCAGCAATACCCTTCCACTGAGGTCTGGTCAGCTTTATCCTATTTATCAGGCTGAAACAAGAGCAGCCCAGAGTCCAGGTGAAAGCACTTCTCCAAATTCACTAGGTGGGCTGGAGCCTCGGGCATGCTGATTGTTGTGCCAGCACTCCCCCAGCAGAGCTGTGTTGCAGCCCCCTGCGTGGGGCTGTGTCCCAGCTGATCCCCTTTGCCACCCCACTGATGAGTGACATCTCTGCTAAACACAGCAGTGACAGCAACATGTCCCTGTAGCTGTGCCCACACAGCACTCCTCCATTTCAGAGCCTTCCGGAAGGCTGGGAATGTTAAACTTCACAAAAAAACCCCAAAGCCAACAGAAAACCAACCAACCAAACCAAAAACCAATTCACCCTTCCAAAAACCAACGAGCACAGCATTTGCTTCTTATAAGCTGTAGCCCCACTGCTGTTGCCTTTCCCTGGAGCTGAGGATCCCACCACAGGAGGAAATGAAGCCCTGGCTGCTGGGCCCAGTGTGACATAAACGTGGTGGTGAAGCGGAGAGACAACAATACCATTTCTGCTCCCACTGCTCACTCTGAGCCCAACCTTCCATTCTTCACCACACTTCCCCCTTTCCTACCTTCATATCAGAAAGATTAAAGATAAAGCAAACAAACCACTCTCCACCCCAGGAAACAATGACAGAAAACTATTAAACTCAACTACTGCAAGACATCAACACTTCTCACCCAAAATGCCACCTCTCACTGCAAACAACCTTTCTTAGAAAGGGCTAAACCCAAAACACCCAGGTTTGACTTACCACTGGGGAAAAGCCACGAGCTCCCAAGGACAGCAAGAGCCAGGCTTGACACTGAGCATGCACAGCCCAGCCCCTCCTCTGTAGCTTTGAACCTTAAAGGCAGATGCCACCTGCTTGCGCTGGTAGAGGGTCAAATCTGACACAGGGTGCAGCCCAAGCACCACTGGGGCGCATGTGTGAGTCCAGCAACCTCCTTCCAAAAATAAAGGCTGTCGCAACCAAGAAGTAGCTGGTTTCCTTTGTTTTTTTCATCTAAAACGGGCTTGGTGCTTCAACACTCTGAACTACTCCCAGGTTAATAGCATGGCTTATGAGGAAACCAGAAATGAATAAAGTATTTCAGTGAAGCTGCTGTGTTGGGTTTCAAGAGGTCCAAGCACCTCCTGCTCTCCTTAGCTTCCCTCGAAAGCTGGAGCTCTGGGTTGGTTTGTGTTTCTCCTGCACAGCGTGCAAGTTCTCAGAAACTATCAGTATGGTTTATAGGTGCAGAACTTCGTGGCTTGATGTTGGTGTAAAGCCAGGCTGTAAAATTTTGTAACCTGAAATCTTTCACAGCAGGGCCGAGCGAAATGATTTGGAGCTTTCTTTCTGCTTGTTGCCAAAACTACAGGATGTTGGTTTCTGCTTCTCCCCACCAGATGTCTATCAATGGCATACGATTTTCTACCACTGAGCCTGTAGTTCTCAGTCAGTGGACATGCAGATGGGACAGAGAAGTCTTTCTCTGTAAGCTACGAATTTTGCTCTTTTTCACAAGTCTCCTAAAGAATATGCTAGTGAAGTACTCAGGAAACCTTGATGCAGGGAGAAGAACATCTATTCTTATGAAGAAAGCACTTCCACATTATACGAATGTACCTAACGAATGATTAACAATGTCTAAATAATGATATCTAATGTGGCTCATTTTATTCATAGTTCTCAAAGTGCTCTACAAAGGAAGATAGTGTGATTACTCCCATATTACCTGGGAGAAAACTAAGACACCAGGAGGTCATAGAATTACTCACCATTAGTCAGCAAGCCATAAATACAACCTTGGTCACCCGAGTCCCAGTCTGGTGCTTGCTCTAAAAGGAACTAGGGATTTTGGGTGTTTAGATAGAGAAATTCAGAAAGGCCTTAATTTCTTCACGTAGAGTATACACTGTACCTCCTGCACTAAGAAACTCCCAAACTTCATTTATCTTTAGGCACCAAAATGCTGATGCCCAGGCATGAAAATCAAGAGGCTGCAGAAATGCTGTGACCACCTTTTAGACACACAGAATTCAGGGTGGAAGTAGAATTCCAACCCAGACTAAAACCTAATCTTTCTTCCTGAACTTATACAGCATTTAACCCCTTAAAATCATGTGCAGATGAATATATTAGCTCTCAACCATCACAGGGTGTGAGCTGGGTAGAGATTTAAGTCACAGAGAAGTCGGCAGCTTCAGCTCCAGCAATCCCAATCCACATGCTCGTCCCTGCCTTCTCCAGTTACACCTTGAAGCGCATCAAAAGCAATGGTAAACAAATGATTTAAAGTTCATGAGCATTACGCCTAAATGCCTGAATCTTGGTGTCAGTTGTATTTTTAGTTTTTGAGTGGGGAGGGGGCTCCTTTTCAGATCGCACCGTTAGAACTGGAGGAACTTGGCAGCCCTCATCCTGCTGGAATTCCCCCTGCTCTGCATTGTAACACTGCAGTGATTTGTAGCCATCGGTACCTAATGAAGCTCACAGCTGTGCAAGAGGAGAAGGATGCGGGGTCTGGCAGCACGGGACAAGCGTGCGCCTGGCAGGCAATGTCATCTGGAATTCCCCGACGTGCAGAGCACTCTTGTCCCCCGTGCCTGGAGCAGCCACCCTCAGCCAGCAGAGCACACCCTGGAAGCACCCCATTGTAACCCTTTTCCAAAGGTTAGAGACCTTTGGAAATCAGGCAGGTTCGTTGCTACCCCCTAAACAGGGGGGCCGAAATGAAAGCCAGCTGGGAGACAGGCAGGCTCTCCACCCCCTCGGAGAAGATTGCAGTTGAATTTCATCAACCTCTATTGCACCTCTTTCTATGTCTACTTCATCAACAAGCAGACTGTCTTCCCAGCATGAATTGCACTGTAGAATGCATTTTCCTGCTTCTTTCTCTGCCTGATGCCACATTCCGAAGCCTTAGCTCACATGAGCCCAAAAGAGACTGACTCCCATCCTGGCAGAGGCAGGTTGTGCTGAACGGAGCTCACAAGTGTTTATTCTCCTTTCGATTTTGAGCCGAATTTTCAGGTTTAGCATTTTAAAATTTAGTCTTCCAGCAACTTCTTTGAACCCTTCAGATTGTCTTTGCATATAATGCTGCTCCTCTGTGTCAGTCCTATAAAATTACTCCGAAAGAATGCTGACAGATGCATGTGTTAGAAAGGACAATAATGTAAGGAGTAACAAACACCAACAGAGCATTCTTTTGAGACAGGATATAACTTCCACCTATGGTTCAGTTTTTTTCCCAGTTCCCACATTTGTCAGATGTTTCACAGATCTGGTGTCTCACAAAAAAACGTGGACAGCAGCACGGGTTATGGGGAGGGGCAGCTGTGAGAAAAGTGGTCGAGTGGCACAAGGGATATGCATTAGGAAATGAAAGAAGCTGACTGCCGGAAGGGTGAACCCTGATCTCAGAAGTGGCCAACAGCCAAGGAGATGGGGGAACACATGAAGGAACAGGGAGTGGCAGCAGCAAAGGGCTCTGTGACAGTGCTGGTGTCCTACAGCATCTGTCAAGGACAGACCAGGGAGGACCATTAGCTTCTCCCTTTCGCTAGGCAAAGGGTGCTTGTACTGCACACGCCCTGTTTCACTGGGAGCTATAAGGTATTTAGAGGAAATAAAGCAATTCTGTCTCACAGGAATGCTGAGTGTTCTGCTAGGGTCTACTTTAACAGTGCATTCTGATCTCCCTGTGACTTAGATTTGTCTTTTGGAAGCGTATGTGTGTGAGATGAATGGAAAGGGGTAGGAAGGGACGGTTCAGCTTCCTGGTTGCTCTTTACTCAAGTCTTCAGTGCACAGGCAACACTGACCTATATCAAAGAAAGTGAAACTGGCTGTACAGAGTAATCCTCCTAATTCACCATGCTGCAAAACAGAAGGGGGATTTTTCTCCTTTCATCATCTCCTTTCAGTTAGAGTCATCTTGAGTAAGACTATGCCTGCAGTGAATGCAACATTTGCAGCCTTGTGGCAGCCCCTCGAAGCACGTTATATCACTGCAGCCCTGTGCCCCACACCCGTGCCCTGCCCCAGGAGCTGCAGAGCTCCTCCAGGAGAAAAAGACTCTCTCTGTACTCCCACTGGGGTTCCCAGCATGAGCACTGCATGGCCTGCTCCCTGCAAACTGCTGGGAATGGCTTCTTGAAGCTGAACCATTTCAGTACCTCCACAGCCCTGGAACCCACTGCATCTCCTGTCAACATCTCATCTCATCAGCCTTCTACATATCATCATTGTCTGCCTGACAACAGTGACCGCTTTTACATCACAGAGGTATTTCTTCATCCTCGGGGTTTCAGGCAGCTCGGGACTCCACCAGCACTAGAGACACTCTCCCCAAATTGTAACCCTTGATTTTTTTTTGCCTTCAAGGTTCCCTTCAGCATCTTGCGAACTTTCTCAGATGTCTCTTATCTCCCACTCAGCTTTTGACACCCCCTTCTTAACCATCCTCAGAAGCTCAGCCACGGACATGCCCTCCCCCTCTGCTCAGCCCTGACACCCACTCCCTTTCTCAACCCTGGCCAAGGTGAAGCATTTTCTCAGCAATTCCTCCACACCTGCCCACTGCAATTGCTGCTTTCTGCTCTGGGGTACAAACGCCTCATAACCCGCAGAAGACCACCCAGGGACCTGAGCAGGCTGTGTCAAGAAGCCCAGAGTTAGAATGCAAACCTGGAGCTCAGGACACCCACCTCAACCCCCAGCCCTGGGTGACCTGTCCAGCTTTGTTCTTACATTCCTAAGTTTTTTACAAGGAGCTTTCAGTTATATCCCCAAAGTATCCCCAAATTTGCAAAGCTCATAGAGACCTGTTAACATTCAGTGCATCTCTAGGGAAGCATGGTCCCAAGACTTTCCAAATTTAGATAATAAAAGAAAATGTAAATAATCAATTTTAACAAAGCCTTGAACCCAAAACAAATTTAAAAGCAGTTGCATTATTTTGTAACTCACTTTTCAGTCAATCCCTTTCCCAAACCTATTGTAGTAGTGGTGAAAAGCAGTGCCCATCTGGAGAGGGAAGAGCCAGAGCTGCTGGACAGAGATGAGATCTTTTACTGCAGTAGGTGAGAAAGTCTTCTCAAAAGCAGCACAAGTGGAAAATCCAGGCCCAACCCTCAAAATTTTGAGGTATTTTTGGTCCAAGTCCAAAAATAAGTGTCATAAGAGAAACTTTACAGGCAAACTGTTCAGAAGCCACAAAACATTTGCAAGTCCCTTCAAAAAACAATAAATCTCTTTGGCCTTAGTAATAGATATCATTTGCTCTATTTCAAATACGCATCTGAAAACATGTATTTGGATCTAACTTTCCAAGTTTATACAAGAGTTTCTGTAGCCAGACAGCCCTGATAGTTTCACAGCAGGACAAACTGAGCGATGCTTCCTCCTCTCAGGGGGAGGAGAGGACAAGCACAGCGCTCTGCTGGGCCATCTCCTGCTGGCTCAGTGCTGCCTCCAGCTCTTCTGCCACATGCCAAACTCTTCAGCTTCAACAGAAGACAACAGAGCAACAGAGACCATCTTTTCTGTCTCTGAGGTCAGTGCCTAACCCAAAATCACTCCATGGCCCACTCGTCCACCATCAATAATCTGCAGCAGGTGCCTGGGGGCACCCAGGGAAGTAGGAACTCGGACACCTCTGCTCTTGCATTCTGCTGCACGGTATGGGGAGGCCCCTCATCTTCCCTGGAGGAGCAGTGTTAAATGCCCAAAGCAGCCTAGACCAGTTAACCATATCCTTTTCCAGATACTCAGATCTCTGCAGCATCAGAGAGTATTAAAAGAAAAAAAGCATCAGTCCCAGAAATAAAAGCAGGCAAGGTCATTTTCAAGAGGTGTCAGTCATGAGAATAATACAGCTATTACAGGTCTTCATCACTACTCTTCTCTAGCGATTTTAGATATTTAATAAGGAAAATTGAAAAGTTCTGGAGAGGCAATGGCCAGAAATCTGACCTTCCTAAGGCTTGCTAAATCAAATTCCCCTCTTTTGAGATTTGGTCCTCAGTATTTGTCCTGCTATCACAGCACTTACCCAATAAAAAAATCTACCTCATTTCATTGCTGTCTGTTTTTTACAAGGAGCTTTCAGTAAGTCCCACAGGAAATGGGACTCTCTTAATTATTGTCTGCCAAACTTTTGCAGTGTTGAGTGCAACCAGCATCTCTAAGGTTTCACTGGTCTACCTCCATCACACCAATACAGAGACCACAACACAGAATGAAAAATTACTCTATTTATTACAGATGGTAAAATAATTTAGCCAAGCAGATCAGAGCTTCAGAAAGGCAATCAGGGTGTCAGAAATTGGTTCTGGTTCTGCAAGGCTCTGAAAGAAGCCAGAGCCAAGGGAAAAAAAATCCAAACCTAACAGAAAAGTTCCACTTACAGCAGGGGTAGAGTGACAAAGAAGACCTCAGCTACATCCACACTGCTGCTCTGGCCAGAGTTCAAGGCCTGGTTTGTGTACTATCCCTTATCTACATGCAAGCATGTTTTTGAGACATGGCCCTGGCCAGCTCTGGGCTGCCTGGAGAGGAAATGGCCATGAACACTGTTAACCCAAACCTCTCATTTATGTAGCATAGGCAAGTTAGGCACAGTCTCAGCTCAGCTTCTGACAGTCCAGTCCACCACTAAATGTCCTGAGCTCATCTCTTCCTAAGGACTGTGCACCCTCAGAGCAAGTGCCAGCTGCAGGCAGTACCTGACCAGGAGAACCTGAGAGAAACCCCACATGAAGCATTCATCACGAGTATGGCCAGGCCCCCAAACCAGAGACCTGCTCTGGGCAGGGTAACTGCAAGGGAGATTTCTTTGGGTTCCTGGCTGCCCTGCTTGGTAACACACTAAGTGGAGATTATGTGGTGCAAAGAGCAAAAGCCTGTGGCCCTGATGGCTCACGATGGGGTTGTAGCCCTGCAACGTACTCTGAGCTCTGTTCAAAGCCTGGCATATTGCCTGCAGCCTCTTCCCTGCTTGCACCATATCACTGTCAGTAGTATTAAGGGCACACGGTCCCCAGGATACTACCACACTCTGTCAAGAGTGGAGCTGCTTTCAGACTTGCTGAGATTTGCACTTTTTTGACATGTGAAGGAATCAGATCGTGCCTCTGCCAGGGTTGCCCGAACAGCTCCTGGGGATTTTTTTTTTGCCCAAGTGCTTGGTGTGCTGCAGCTGTAACCTCCAGGAAGGTGCTGGGCACCCCTGCACACTGAGCAGCAGGTGCTGAGCTGCTGTTGTCCCTGCCCATACAGGACAGGCATTTCCCAGATTTGGCCACACTGAGGAGGCTGCAGGGAGAGCCTGGTGAGAGGACATCCCACACGGGTCATCTCAGCATGGCCCCCCACACCAAGAGGAAGCAAAGCAAGAGAAATCATGCAGCCCACGCTGGTTTTCAGCCCTGGGAAACTATGCATAGCAGGGCATTTAGTCATATAAATGTAGTGACAGAAGAGAGGGACAGACAGGGAGCATGAAACACATGGTTCTTTTTCAGAACAGGAGGGTTCTCTGCCTACTGCAAAAGGCTTGTGGCATTTTGTGTTGAGCCAGGTAAGACACTTGGCTCCCTAAGGTACCTACTCTTACAAAAGCTGCTTCTGTCTTTAGTTACACAGACTCCTTATGAACTGCTCAGGGAACTTATAAAGTCCCTCTCTCAAACTTTCTCTCAAAGGTTGAATTTTAAAAAAATATAAAATAAATCATCATGAAAATACTGAAAGTCCCCAGAACTCTTTAGAAGCAGGAAACTGTAAACAGCAACATCCGGAGTTTCAGTAAATAATTAAAATGCAAAACAGAAACACCAGCAAAGCAGATGTTAGGTGCAGATTCCTGTAATATGAATTTGGTTGAA
>VZRS01007162.1:1006780-1217658 GCA_013398055.1 Ifrita kowaldi
CCCCCCAGCCAACCTGTGAAATCTGGTGTGGTTTGGATACTGAACATTAACTCCCATTCCTCACCCTTGCTACCAGTGATACTCCAATAGAAAAAGGAGGTCTTCTTCTAAACACCATGTGGGCTGCATTTTTCAGCATGTAGCAACTCTGTGGCAGGGCAGCTATTCTTAAGCCCAAGGGCAGGGAATCCTCCTCTCAAAAATAAGAGCACTTGCAAAAACCTTTCTGTGTGTCACAAAATAGCTCCAAGACAGGGCAGATGAAGGACAAAGAATTAAGAGCAGATTATAGTCCTGGAAGACAGGAACAAATGAACTGTTTGTCAGGAACACTGCTGGTGTGTAAGGGAATGCTACCTGAAGCGCTCACAGGATCTTTGCTTTTGTAACTATGCCGGGTGCTAAGAAATTACAGGGTTGGCTCCCTATAATTTTATCAATACATTGCCACACCTAATGTGATTTATGATTTTTGCTTGTGATAATTTTAAAGCTGTAGCTACTGTAGTGCTATGAATACATAGCATCTCCCTTTCCATCAAAAACAGGAATGATGTTTCCAGACTGTTTATTTTAAGAGGAAAGTTCACAAATATGAACAACCAAACTTGGAAAATTGTGTAAAGGAATTTTGCTGTTTAACATGGAGATTTTTAACCCTGTAATATTTGACCACTCAATGCCCATGTTAACTCTCAGAGCCAGCTGAACTACAGTTTCACACCTGCCACAGCCACCTCATATACCCCACTGACAGCAGTTCCAGCCATCCCACTGTGGTGCCCCCCCAGCTCCTGCTCCCCAGACACTGCTGGCATTACACAGCTGAGCCACTGCTCTTTGCAGCATCCAGCTCACCAGCACAATTCAAGCTTCTTTCCATGCATTTCTCCAGTCTGCAATGAGTTTTGTGCCTATCAACATTACTGAACCACACAGGCAGTGAACCTCCCAGGGCAAGGTTTTGTAAGCAGGCTTATTTTTATGCTGCAAAGAACCTACTGAAGCCCTGATCACTTACTGCAGGGTTTCCCCCTTCTCACTTGGGGAGGTGGCTGTTCTCTTTATAGCTCCATGCACTAACTGAATTCCCCTTGCTTATGTGTATTGGTATTTATCACATCAGACCACCTGTGGCATTTAAACACCTGATTGGAAATGACTCAGCAGCAAAATCCTGTGGGGAGATGATCTGCTACACAGGAGTGATTGTAAACAGGCACCAAAAACTCCCAAGTAAGCCCTAAGAGCAGATACAGACATTTTCATGAAGCTAAGTAGATGTTATCTATTATCAGCAGAGCTAGTCAAACAAACCTCAGAAATCTATTATAGTGAAACATTTTCCTTCTGATTATTTCAGTGTTGATCATGGACTACAAAATTTTAAGGTAAACAGAAGTGAAAATTTATATGGCAGAATAGCCGCTGGCTCTCACCACAATGTCCATGTTCCCAGGAAGTTTTCACATAAGTGCAAAACTAGCTTAGAGCCAGGCACCAAATTGAAAGCCAAGTTTCCTTGATCTCTTCCCCATCTAAGATCCTCCTTCCTCCCCCATATCTTAAGACCCCTATTAAAATTATTTTATAAGGGTTCAATATTCTTTGGACACATATTGAACAGCAGAGGGTTTTATCTTTCCCCAAATCAAAGCTGAGCCCTTTTGCTTTGTATCAGGCCAGAAATCCTTGTGTTTGTTGAGAGGAGCTCTTGCAAATTAGCTTGTAGCAGAAGGTACAATGTAAATCAGCATGGAATTGTAACTTATGTACCATGAACGCCCTAAACACCTCTGAACAGATGAACTGTTAAGAACTTGCTTCTTTAATTTCTTCAGGGCTTTTGGAAGTTGAGAAAGGCACTATGAATTAGCTCTCCTCTCCTTACAGTACAAAGGACCCCATGAATGATTTCATATATTCTCCTTACAGTCCTTTGGGATCTGAGAAAAAACAGAAAATGGTTGGTTTGGTTCTACTTTAATCCTTTAAGCAGCACTAAAAGGCCCTCCAAGCAGACAAATATTTTCTTGAGAAGCCTGTACAGTTTTGAAGAGAATAAGTGCTGTCCTTGTCAGTGACTGTGGAACAAACAGGTCCAGCAGGGACAGAACAGAGGGGGGCAGCAGGGATAAGCAGAGTGCAGGGGCTCTGCCAGGAAGAAAGAGGGTTTAATGTGCAGCTCTTGAGCACTGTTCTGCAAAAATTCTATCTTCTAAACCCATCTTCTGGGGAGATTGCAGTACAAGAACAGGACAGTGACTGAAGAACAGACCTCAAGGATGAGATACATACCCTCCCCTCCTCGCCACCGGCAGCACACATCCCTGGCGAGGTGCTGGAGGCAGCTAAGAGGTCCCATGCTGGCAGCATCTGCACTGCAAAGCCCTCCTGCCAAGGAGGCCACTCTGCAGGAGTTGTTTTGGCACATGGAATGCTGTCCCCTCAAGTGCATCTGGCTCCAGCTATGGTCCTTCCCCCATGGATTTTTACCAGGGGCAGCAGCACAGCCGTGAAGGTGAGCACCACCCCACAGGAGAGCTCACAAAGGCCAAAAGCAAGAGCACCTCCACCTCCCCTCCACTTTTGCTTCCTGCATGGAGCCAATTCTGCTCCTTCAGAAGCCACCAGCTGCTCTGAGCACACCACAGGCTGCTCAGAACAATTTCTGGGCCCTCTCTGTGTCTCTGGAAAGTACCTGCACTATCACTGGCTGTTTCTGCAAATAGATCTATACCAAGTCATGTGTCTTTCTTTACTCGACTTCAGGTCTTTCTGCCAACACAGCAAATTTAGGCTCCCATTGCATAGGTGAAGGCAACTGAAATTTGTCCACTCTGTCATAGGAGGAGTTCAGTTATTCCTCAGAAAAGCATAGTATGAGGAAAGAGAAAAAATGTGCATTGTCCAAATAGAAGGATTCTGCAGAGCCTGCAGGTGGGATGAGATGCTCCTGTGGGACATGACCCTGTGACAACTTAAGCAAATCTCTGTCACAATGTCACCCAGCTGATACCCAAATGAAAGGAGAGCTGAGGGTTACTCCAGCATTGGTTCACGACCATGAGGGGACGCAGCACTCTGCTGCCTGTAGCCAGCACATTTTGTCTGGTTGTGCCCCCTCCCAAACCAAGGGGGAGAAGCCTGCAGTCTCATTAGTGCCTGCTGGCAGTGATGAGCACAGGGTACAGTGAGTTTCCACCTTTGTGCTGCATTGCAGCATTAACCTTGGCCAGACTCCTCTCTGATAATTGCAGTCCGTTCACCAGCCCTGTTTGATAGGTGTGGGAACCAAAGAGGGAAGGTGAAGTGACACATGCAATGCTCCTGATGAAAGATCTCTTTGAACCCAGGAGCTCTGGCTGGCTGGAGCTAGGCCCTGCTCGCCAAAATCCACCCAGAAACAGCACCCAGTAGATGATGCTTCCATGGTTCATACACTCCCCTCCTTTCCAACTGATTTCTATTACCCTCCTCAACTAATTTCTGACAGTTTTTCTCATTGTTTTCTAAAAATATATTTTTTTCTACATACCTGGATGGGGGGGTTTGTTTGATTTTTTGGTTTTGGCAACCTCCTCAAAACCCAGGACCCAGGTTTTCAGCACAGATGCTGCAGAGGCCAGAGAATTTCAGGGTTGTTCCTCTGTTATTAGTGAGAATTGGGAGGCTGGACTGTATCACATGGTGCTGAGAATACAAAGCAAGAAATGAAAGGAGAAAGAGCAGCTTGTGTGGAAGCCCTTTCATTCAAAAGGGAGGAGTGAGCCACAGTGAACACCTTCAACACAGCAACGATGTGAAATCCTGAGGCCACCAATTAGGCTGGGCATGGGGAGAGGGAGGAGCAGGGCAGGCAGGACTACAGTCCAGTGCACCAGCAGGTGCATTCCCAACAGCCCCCAAAGAAGAGAGCTCCTGGGTAAAACACAGCCTAATGACCATTATTTCCAAGAACACAAGTAACTTATCTGTAAACATCACTCCCCCAACCAGGCATTAGCTGAAAAAAAAAGCAGTTTTGGGGAGAGATACTAATTACATAGCTCTCAACAGCTGGACTTTGATCATAATTACAGTGCCTTCTTCATCTTACATTAGTGGCTTTCAGCTGCAGCTAGGTGGGCACTTCTTGGAAGGTGGAAATCCCGCCTGTTTCAGATAATCTGCTCTTTTTATGACTCAGAGCTGACCTGGGTTTTCTGCAGCGCAGGATGAGCTCCCACGGTACCATCCCAGCCAGTAATTCATGGGGGTCAGTGGCCTGGCACCTCAGTGCAGGTGCTTCTTTCGTTACAGCCGCACTTCCCGAGCCCCAGGAGCCAGAGCATTGAGTGTGTGTATTCCTGGTTTTGAGTATTTCCCGTTACAAGGGAAGTAGAAGGAGAAAGATTTTGAGGTCTGCTGAATTTTAGCATCTCTTAGCTCTTTCTGTTTAAGAAGAAAGATGAGCAAACTCAGGATACGCCTGTCCAAACAACCCCACTTCAGTCAGAAGCTACATTTGCATCCTTCACTTCTGCATAAGGATGTACATCCCCATCAGCCCCCAGTGCCCCTCTGCCCCTCTCTCAGCTGGGCTGCAGCTCCAGCAGTGCACTCCAGCACACAGCAACGAGTGGGGTTGTGAAGGAGGAGGCTGCTGCCCTGTGCCCCAGCTGAGTTCTCTAGGACTTTTTGTGATGCTTTGCTTTGATACCCACATTTACAAAGAATTTAATAGCCTAAGTGAGGGAACTGGGCTGTTGAGAGAGAGGCTGGAGCAGCCTAAACAATCACACATGGCACAGAGTCTGGGCACTCAGCTATTTTTCCTCATCTGTGGCACTGAATTGCTGTGTTGTTTGGATATATCATTTCACAGTGGCCTGTGAAATGACAGGAATGAAGCATATGAGCATCATAATGGCACATTAGCTAATGCTCCTCAGTGTGATCTGTGTTCACCTCTTGGCAGAGGAAATGTTTTAGCTGCCTCCCACTTGTCCTGCCTGCTGGACACCCCCAAACTGAAGAGATAAATAGATGAAGCAACAGCAGAGGGTAAATCAAAGCCACAAATCTTAGAGTTAACTGGGATTTATAACTGCTTCCCCCTCCACGCTGAACTACAGGGAAAGCTGTGTGACACACATACCCTCCCACCAGTTTAACAGCATTTAAAGCAGCTTTCACTATTGTTTTTTTGCCAGCATACCTCAGCTCAACGTTATCAGTTTGCTGGTTAGATAATTACTAGATGTAATTTTAAGGTTGCAAAGAAGCTCACTGGTATTAGCTAAATAAAGTATTTTGACCACATCAAAGCAGAAGTGTTTCAAACTGTGTAAAATAAATGCAATTCTGAAACTATTGAATTTTGTTAAAGCAGTCAGAGAAATGTCACATAACACATCCTGAATATGCAACCAATGGAGCTTAAAGATGAAGACCATCTATGTCCAGGCTGAGAAAAGTATCTTTGGGATCAGGTTTGAGCTGATTTTGACCTGTGGCAGAGCAGTCACTAATAATTGAACAAATGCCACTCTTGGCTCATGTAAACAGACGTGCATAACAGCTGAGACGTTGTTACTCTAAGCTACATCTCAAACAGGTTTTATGACTGAGGGGTGTCACAAATTCTATCTGTCCTGAGGCTTCCCACACTGCAATCGTCATTTAAAAACTCATCATGCTGCTAAGGCGTGTGGTGAGGAGCAGCATTTCTGCTGAAAGGCCTGACTTGAAGGATGAGGCAGATTTGAAGGGGTGAAAGGCTTATTTAAAAAGTTCTACCAAATACAGGCATGTATTTGGATTCTTTTTCTCATTAATTCATGCTCCAGCTGAACTTTTGCCTGAGCCGCAGCACCAATTTTCTGAACCTGTTATTTGACATGAGATGGGATACAAACTGGCAGGAGTTCACGGGCTGGGAAGCTCTCCCAGAGCTCAGGTACACTTCCCAGTGCATCTTCACGCTTTCCAATGTCAGGTTTTTTTCCTTTTTTTCTTTTTCCTCATTTTCAGGTTTGGAATTTGCCTGGCTGGGGTGTCCAGCCATGGAAACATTAATCTGCTAAAGACTCCACTGCTGCCAGCCCAAATCCACCTTGCTGGATGGGCAGTGCTCTTGCACTGCTCTTCTCCTGGCCACAGGCACATCCCCGCCAGGGTCAGCGGGGCTGGGTGGATCTGCAGGAGAGCAGAGCGTGGCTGCATGTGCCTGGCCAGCCCTGGGGCTCGTGCTGTGGAAGGTCTCTCTGGGGAATCCAATACCCCCGGCTCCGTTCCATCTTCCTCTGCCGCGGCAGCGTGGCCAAGGACCGTGCGCTATTTCCCAGCCTCTCTCCTTTCCCTCTGCTGGCCCCAAACGCGGCCCCTCCTCGCTGCCAGGTCTCCACTCTCCTCCCCAGGACCTTCACACAGCAGTGGCACCAAACAACCGGGATTAAGGGGGCATAAAACCCCCCACAAACGTTGTAACAAATCACAACAGTGGGGAAAAAAATCGGAGATCACAAAGCTGCCTGCAATGCCACAGGCTGGGTGATGGTGGCCAAGCCCTTTCTCCAACACCCTGCAGAGGATGCAGAGTTAATAGTTAACTCTTCCTGGGATCGGATGCCTCCGTGAGACACCAGCCAGGGCTTTTACAAAACACAGACAGAAACCAGTCTTAAAGGAGCTCAACAAGTGACTGTGCCCAGAGGATTTCACCTCTCTAAACTTTACGACTGGAAAAATACCATCTACATGTCATTTGCATGCTTAAATATAGCATCTTCTATTGGGAGAAACAAACAAACCGACAATGTGATACTGTGACACCTCGTGTGGACATGCTCTTTTATCTGCTGGAAAGTTATAAAACTCAGTGTAACAACAAAGCTAAAATAAGAGTGGTTGTCAAGCTCTGACGCTGGCTGTTAGACAGAAGGAAAAAATATTCCTGGAAAATTGCTCTCTCTTAGAAGTGCAGTTTTTTCTCCTCTGAATCTTTTAAATTAATTATTTATCCTTTAAATTAAAAAAAATCTCAGGGCTTAATAGTTCAGCTCATATTATTATTCCCGGGAGTTTTTTCATCTAAAGAAACAAACAAACACACCACAGAAAGCTAAAGCCATTCCTGTCCTACCCAAAGCACAGTGTAACCTTCTGCTCCAAAACAAAAGGAAAAGATACTATCGGCTTTCGTGTTATTTATCATATATTTTTCTCCTCTAATGCCAAAGAGGAAAAGGGGATATCTTAAACGGATGCCTATAATTAAACAGTAACCTGTTAGAAAGCCAAAAATAATAATAAGCTCCACTGAGCATGAAGAGAGTGGCACATTTTTTCCTCGTGCAGCCCAGCTGCCACCGGCTGATAGCAGGAAAGTTAAAAATTACACAAGAGACTCCGATCAAACCTGCGATAGCAGAGTTACGTCACGCTCAGACTCACCGCTGGATGCAGGGATCAGGGTAGTACGGCAAGGTGGTGAAAGGTGCTGCTTCAAAATTCATTTCCTTCCAGCCCCTCCTTGGGGACAAACCGAAATAAAATAAATAAATAGATATAAAGCCAGCAGGCTAAAAGCAATAAGGTCAAGTGGTACACGAGGTACAACTTTAGAGATTTATTTTACACTTGTGGATGGGTGGGATCTCCCGGGGACTTGGCCAATGGGATTCATCCAGTTACCCGAGCATCACCACCACTCCCTCCTCGCCAGCTGGGCATCTTCTGCACAGATATTTTCCCCTCCTCTCAACATCCTTAATAAACTTTGGTGTATGCTGGCCACACTTGTCATTGGGAGCTCATCTGGGGCTTCTCTGAACTTCTGATCTCGCCAGTCATTGGTTGCCTTCCCGCCTGACTTCACAGTTTAATTTTGGCAGCTCTTGCAATTTTACAAACTGCTGTGGCCGCTGGTCATCCTTGTCTCCAGATGGCCGGAGTTTCCTCTGCTGGGTGCAGCGCCCGTGCTGAATTTCAATGTACTTAAAAAGCTTTCCTTGTCAACTCTGGGGTTGGTACCTGCTTATAGTCGCCTGGGGAATTTTTCAGTCTCTCTCACACCACAGTTCAAACAGTCTGTTGTGGTCACAGTTTCAAAAGCTGAATGACAAAATATGGGGAAATTCCTCAATTAAAATTAACTCTGAACTTTTGCTCCTCTGCCTCCCCTTCCTGCTCTCCTCCCTGCAAGAAAACTATCAGATAGATTTGTTAATGTTTCCCTTTATAGCTTTTCACCATTTTTTCCAAAACAACTGAGATGACACAGAAATCTTGCATTGCTCTGGTGTTCTGTAAATAACATATACATTTTCCACATTAAAAAACCCCCAACATTTTCAATTATCTTGAGGAGAAAGTAAAAGTAAGAAAATAGAAATCACATCTTTGTCAGACATTAAAGCCTAGAGAAACAAGAGTAAAGTCCACGAAAACAAACTACCAGAGATGAAAAGCAAATCTGATTTTCTGGAAGGAACATGAAAGCAAGACAAGACGGCTTTAATTCTCTCCCTACCACCTCTTTTTCTTTTTTCTCTCTTTTGAATCACACAGAAAATCATTCAGGAAAGCAACCTGTTTTGTTGCCCTGTTTTTTCCCCCTCCATGATTTATCCAAATAGTACAGGCTGTAAACCTATCCTGGTTTTGTGGGTTTGGAGAATGAATGAAATATGAATCAGGAGCTAAATTAAAATGGATTCCAGCAGGAAAAAAATAGCACCCACATATCTGTGCACCAGAGGGATTGCATCTTCAAGCAGACCTATATGTTTGTGTGGACAAGGAGTGTAAGGGACTGCCCTATAGCTCACCTATAGGGCGTATTTTGTGCAGATGTCAGCACAAATTCCAGCCACCCCTGACCAAAAGCCAGGAACCCTCTGAGACTGCAGCAATTGCCCCTTATTTCTCCCCTCTGTGTTTTCCTTGTAGGAAATGTTGGTTCGAAGAATGTCACGTGGAAACATTTTCTTTGCTGCCTGTGCCAGGGTGGCAGGAGAGCTATTTCAGACTTGACATTCTCCACCCACACTCAGCCTGACAGTTCCTAACATCTGTGAATTGTGAATCCTGTAAACTCGCAGGGCTGATCCCCGGCCAAGTCCAAGCAGCTTTCACTAAGTGGCACTCACCAAGGAAGAGAGGCTGGAAGTGAAGGATGTGTTTATTAACTGGAGTTAAGGACTCCCTACTGCTGGACGCTGCTTCCCCTGCCTGGCCTGTGGAAGAACAGTCATATCAAACACCTTTTCTCTCTTAGGCTGCACCCTGAAGTAAACATCAAACCTTCTAGCTTGTGTCATTGGGGAGGAAGTATGGGAATCTCCAGATCTGCTGGGGAGGAGACAGGAAGAATCACACCAGGGTTTGCACACACACAAAGCAGCTCAGGGTGAGCTTCAGAGAGGCTGCATCCCCTTCTGCTGCTGAATTTGGGGCTGTGGGCAAATACCTCCAGGGAATGGGCAAGGAGGGCCAGACAAACTCATGGTCCACACTGCCAGCCTGGTTTTGGGTCTGTCTCCAGGTGGGAGTTATTCCCTGCTCCCAGTGCACGTGCCCAGATCACACATCCCAAGGGCGCTGTGAAGTAAAACTGGCAGCTCCTGACACTGATGCTGCTGGCTGGCCCCTGTCTCTGAGGGTGAACGTGGCCTCTGGTTTTACACTGCCTTAGCTCTGCACAGCCTTGGTACCCCAGGCACAGTAAATACAAGTCTGTTACAGCCCAAACCCCCAGTCCTGTGATTCCTGTTTGCAATGCTGAACATGTCTCGCAGCGCTGCAGTCAAGACATAGTAGTCTCCAGCTAGCAATTCACACCAAAAGAATAATTTCTCCTGAAAAAAAAATTAATTTAAAAAAACAGCAGTACGTAATTCTGATGAGAAATAGTGGCTTGTAGCAGGACTGTCTTCTCACTCACAAGGCACTGATGAGAGGGGTTTCTAGCAAGGACATTTCTACAAAGCTTCAAAAACTTCAAAACTGCCCAAGACCTGTACCAGCCCTCGTGCCTGGAGCTGGGCAAATGCAAATTGCTCATGGTTTGATTTGCTTTGGCAGTGCACACAGCACCTGCCTGCTTTTCCCAGAGAACTGGACATTTTCAGCCTTCCACAGAGATCTGGACATGTTCTGGGGTAGCTCAGAAGGTCTATCTTTTGTTTTTCCCAGCTGGAAAACAGAGCCATGGAAACCCACTGGCAGTAGTATACAAAAGCCCCCTGCAAAAGCCAGAAAGTGTCCTGATTTCTCTCCTGCAACTCAAACTCCCTTCCTCCCTCCTGCTCACAGCCAACACTTAGCTGTGGGTTGATCGACCATGAATTTGGGCAGAGGTATTCACCAGTGCAGTGAGGTTGCATCCTGCTCCTCTCAGCTGCAAGGCACTTTGCATAGTACAGTCGGCAGTGGAAACACAAGCACAGGGTGTGTGCCTGTGTGAATTTCCAGTGCCCCGTGCATAACTGGGAGGCTCTCGAGGCTCAGTGGTATTTGGCCAAGTTCATTTGCACTGCCTTAAAGGAAATCTGCTGGGAGATGGAGCCCCAGGCCTTTGAGAGTTGGGGATTTCAGAGGGGGGTCTGAATGGGTACATGAGGACTAGTAAACTTCATTTAGGAAGAAATTAGTTATTTAGGGAGAAATTCGTTGCTTTAAGATGAGATTCTTTGCTGTGAGGGTGGTGAGGCAGTGGAACAGGTTGCCCAGAGAAGTTGTGGACAGACCATCCCTGCAAGCGTTCAAGGCCAGGCTGGATGGGGCTCTGAGCAACCTGTTCTAGTGGAAAGTGTCCCTGCCCATGGCAGGGGGCTTGGAGCTGGATGATCCTTAAGGTCCCTTCCAACCCAAACCAGCCCGTGATTCTGTGATCCTGGGAGCACAGTGGGGGAGCTTATTGCAGTGGCAAACCTCGAGAGGAGAAGGAACTTGTGCCATCAGTGCTCACTGCCCCTCCTAGGAGGCTTCCCTGCTGCTGGTGGGCGTGAGGCTGCTCTCCCGGCTCCAGGCACGTGTCCCGCAGGAGCGGGGCGGAAGCCGGGGTGTCAGGGATCTGTCTGGACAGCGGATTTACAGCCGAGCCCGCAGTGCTCGCGGCAGGCAGGCAGCACAGGAGGCATGTGTGTAGGTGGGCAGGAATGCGGTGCTTCGCTCCGCTCGGCTGCTGCTGCGGCTTCCGCGTCTGGGACGGACAAACAGCCAGCAAACAGCTGTGGAGTACTCTCCCGTTACCCCTCCGTGCACCCTCTTCTCTCGGCTTGGGCTGTCACTGAAATGACCAGGAGATTATCTTTTAGCAGAGGCAAACATTTATATCCCCGGGAGGAGACTGCTGGGGATTTATGATGGTCTCCCCACCGCCGCAAGGTCAGGGCCGGGATGCCTGTGTGCAGCCCCATCCCGAAAAGGGCACAAGGGAGAGGCAGTTTCCTGACATCTCTGTGCCTCCTGTCCTGTTCTGTGCGTCCAGGGACCTCTGAACCACTGGGAGCTGAAGAAGACAGGAAGATTTGCTCTGAGCAAAGATTTGCTCTGCTCAGCTTTGCTCTGAGCCAACTTTGCAACTGCTCGCTTCAGGATTTGCCTGAAATCAGACCCACCCTTTACGCCAGGGGATGAAATGTTTCATTCACATCTCGGGGTTTCCAGGGGAGTGGTTGTGGTCGTTTGTTGTTTTCTTTTTTTTTTTAAGTTAAAATTAATTTCTTTTAAGAGCAAGAAGTCTGTGGGATATTTGGGGATTTTTTTGTTAGAAAGAGTTGAAGAGAAGGAAATAATTCCCTCCTACCACAAGAAAATGTTTTAACTTGGCCATCCGAGGGAACAGAAACCAATGTCAGTGTGCCTTTTGAGCACAATTTTCAATTTTAGCTAAATATTAGAGATGTTTAAAGGTTTCAAAGGAATTAAAGTTTTAAGAGTTTTATGAACAGAAATAAGCAAAGACAACTCTTCAGTAACTCCAGTGAAGGGAAAGAGGAAACAGGAGTATGACCCTCACAGGATTTGGAGGATCTACCCCAATGCTGTGGTGGTGGTAAAAGCTTCTTTAAGAATTCAGATTTTTGCCTCCAGCCAGTCTCTGATCCTACTACTCCAGAAGTGTCAAATTTCTGGCTTTTGTCTCATACAAGCCTGCCCCACCCCCCCACCATCCATATTGAGAGACAAGGAATAAAGAGGAGAGCAAACTTAAAATATAAATTAATAAATAAAAATACCGCGATTCTACATACAATCCTGCCCATTCCCCCCAGCACCTTTTGTCCCTAGTGCCAACACAAAGCAGCAAAAAAGGGCACTCATACCCCAGGCATGCTGGAACTGCCCTGCCTGGGGAGCACAGACCTGCTGGTGGGGCCTGAGGGACTGAGCCCAGGCAGCAGCTCCCGACATCTGTGCAGGTCATGCTCAGTCACCAATGGCCAAGTGTGGGCCCAGGACTGATGACAATCCAGTGAGCAAGCAGTCCAGCACAACAAGCACATCTAGAGAGAGGATGACAAAGGTGTCTTATGTACCTCTCCCCACATCCTTGTCCTCCAGCTAAACCTGAACATCTCAGTGCCAACAGCTGTGGCCTTTAAAATACACACCAGCTTCAAGCTGCCATCTGTGTGTGAATACCACACACCTGGAGCTCTGCACAATCCTCACATTGGCCATCAACTGTTTAGGCAGAGTTAGGAGGAAACAAGGGGCAGGACACTGTTCCAGCCCTGCTCAACAGGACGATGGGAATTGCATTCAGAGATGTCTGGTTACCTTTGGTGTCTCCTCTGTCACATCTGTCGTGTCAGAGCATCATCCACTCCCAGCAAAGGTCAGTATAGTTTGGTGTTTTCCTTTGCAGGGATAACAGATGTTTTCATGAGGCGCAAACCACTTGTTGAGTGTTTCTCCCCAGGATTTTGTCTCAGCAGGAACTCACATGACAGGGACTGGGAGACTGACTGCCCCACAGGAGAAAAGCTGAAGTCTTCCATGTTCTCATCCCTCACCATCACCTACTTTGTAGTTTCTTCAGGACATGCCATGGTTCTCTGCTTGAGCAACCCTGAAACTATTAATACTTTCAAGTCACCCAGAACAGCTACAGCAGGAGTTCCTCACTGCCTCCCTCCCTATTTCAACCCCACAGCTTCCAGCAAAGCACTTTTTACTCTTTTCCTGTTGTCCCACATGCTTATGGAGACTTCCAGCTCCCACGGGACACTTAGTGGCATCCTGTGTTTGCTCTAGGCTTTCCCATCTTCCAGGTCCCAGGGCAGAGACTGGTTCCAGGAGAAAGCCCAGAGCACCCATCTCAGCAGGTTAATTGAGTTGTGCTCTGGGCCTCCTGCAAGCACCAGCTCCTGGAGTTTCCATGGGATCACACCAAGCCAAAAAGCTTGCCTGAGGCCGGCCTTGCTTCTAATCCTCACTTCTAATCCATCAGCCTCTTTATCTCACTGACCCCCCCTATCAAATTCTCATAGTTTCCTGTGTCACAGTCTGTTGGTTAAACCTCAGTACAGCTGTGGATGTCCCCTCTCCTGGAGACATTCCCACCACTGAAGGACACACTGTGTCTTTTTTCTCCAGGAGTGGGTGCAGCAAGAAGTTGTGACCCTTGTTTTCAAGTAGCTGGAGGGAGATGGCATAAGAGCAGACTTGAAACTGAACATGTTTTGGAAGCTGCAGTCTCCATTTCCTCACCTTGAGGAGTCATCAAACAAAACTAACTGTGAGGGTAATACCATCAGCAAAGAGCAGATATGAGCACTGGAGAGGTTTCTTTCCACTGTTACTAAAAAACGGGGCTCTTCTCTGTATGAAGAGGGAGCAAAAGGAACCACGTCTGAGAGACTAAATTTGGAATATTGCTCCATCTCCCTTGCCAAGCCTTATGGTTATTCAGGCTCACATGAAGAAGGTAAAACACAGAGCAGCGACTATAGTCATAAATCAGAAACAAGGCCAAAAGGAGGCTCTCTCCCAGCTCTGGCCCCAGGAGAGCCTGCCCTGTCCTCGAGAGCTGGCAGGACAGTGCACAACTCCCACGGGAAACTCCTGCCACCCGAGGCGGGGAGGGAGGGAATTTCCCTCCCTGATGTCAGTGCAGCTGTGCCACGTCTCCAGACGTTCCCGAGACACAGCGGGGCCACAGCCTGGGCTAAAGTGGGTCTGGAGGCCGGAGCGCCCCAGGACAGGTGGCAACACCCTGCCATGGGGTCAGGATTGCATATCAAAGGGGTGGCAGGAGCTGTGTAGGTGGAAGGCTTGGTATCCCCATTCAGCTGCCACACGACATGCCTGGCATTCTGGCAAGAACCGTGCCACAAATACACACAGTGTCATCACACCCTGTAGGGTCAAGCCCAGGTTGGGGACAGGAACCTCGGTGACCACATCCCTTGTGGGTGAAGGTCTGCCCCAGCCCTGCAGTGCAATGGGGTGGGTGGCAGAGGAGGGCAGGACAAGGAGCTCCCTGCAATTTCCCATCAGTTTTCCAGCACAGGCTCACACTCATCCTCTCACCACAGACCCATCCCAGAGTTTTCTCACGCTCTGCTCATATCTTCCAGGTGTTCACATCAGAAGCCGCAGAGGCTGGTTCATGGAATTCCAGGATATCAGCTTCTGAAATGCTGGTGACAGGCAGCAGCATCAGCCCAGCAGCAAATGAAAGAAGAGGTTTCCTCTACGTGAAGCAAAGCAAAAGATTTGCTGAATCAAGTTGTCTGTGTGGAGAGATTGACTCAGAGAGAAAGTTCCTAACAAGGAGAGCATTTACTGTCAGCCTCGATGGAAGACACACAAATGCAGTAAACTGAGTTTATTGCTGCATCACTCATCTTTCACAGCCTCTGACTCTTCCTTGTGAGTCAGAGCTGAGCTGGATTGTAGCAATGTCATGTTGCTGCTATCAACCCTGCTGTTCCTGCACTTTCCCATCTCCTGCATGCTCTGCAAAAGTAGAAACCTGTCTGGCCTTTTGGCAGCTTCAGAAAATAAATCCTCAATGCAAAAGCATCGGTCTCAAAAGAATTTCTCATTTCCAAACAGGATACAACAAAAACTCACGGCTTGGCTGGCAGAGCTCTAGTTCCCAGCATTAAGGCTACGTCTCTCCTGCAATCCAAGGTGCAAGCACAGCTCCTGCAGGCATACCTGAACTAATGGGATTAAAGCCAGTTCAAGAACAGTAGCAATTAAAACAAAAATCCCTAAAGCATTAACCACTAGCGATGGAAGCCCTGGTTGCAAACCTGCACATCCTCTGCTAAAGCCTGCACTTCCACACCTCCCCAGCCAGCAGTATCCAGCTCACCATTAATGTGGGTGTGTTCACATAGGTAGTAATTTCCCTCCAGTCTGTGCTGGAGATAGAGCCCAAGAACGCCTGCATTTAGGGGCAAGATCCTTTTCCAGGCATACAGTTTGAAAAACAATAGGGATGGGACATGCTTAACTCTGCTAACTGGTCCATCCTCCTCAGGATGGAGCACAGAATCCACTTAATCAGTGACAGTACAGCACATGGGCAAAAAATAAGAGTTCGGTGTCACTTAAGTTAATAAAACCTTTCCCATCTCAGGGCAAAGCTGAGGAAAGCTGAAGAGCCAGTGTTTCATGTCTTTGTGGAGAAGATAACGACTAAAAGAGAGTCTCTTGCATTGCCCCCATCCTTGTGCTTTGATGTTAATAACCATACATGCATCCCTGAAAAAAAACAAAGCCTCACATGCGATATGATCAAATCTTCGCACCTCACTTTTTCCAAAGTGAAACAATTTCTGCTGTGACTCAGCCTAAGCACGTCATACATTGCACCCTTGAAGAAGGCAAAAGATAACTCCCTGTCCCAAACTCCCAACTCAGCCTTCAGCTCTTCAAACCAGGGTAATTTTCCCACGGCCGCGGGATGGCAGAAGCCAGTATTGCTCATCCTTGGGAAGTGGAGCTGCCAGAAGTGACACCATCGGGTAACACAGCTAAAACAAGAAGTACCCAACACACAGGTGATCCTGCATTTTTAGAAGCCCAGTCCCTCCTTCTGAGGGGATCAAACTTCCCCGAGGCAGCAACACAGTGGGCAGACTGAGAACTAATAGCTGATTTTCAGCAATGAGCCTCTTAAAAACCTCGGCAACGCTGTGCCCTGTTCCGAGGCAGTGCCGTGCAGGAAAGTGAGTTATTGCGAGTGCGCGTAACAGTGCCATCTGGTGATCCCTGTCACCGGGGATCCCTGCCCTCTGGTGATCCCTGCCATGGCATTATTGGCAGCTGGGCAGTGGCAAGCAGCCACCCAAAACTCCTGGTACCGGTGGTACTGGCTCCGAGGGCTCCACAGACCCTTTTCTGCCAAGTCTCACTGCTGTTGGCTCATGGGGTGACACGCCAGAAATACTCAATTTCAGAACAGGGATAAGGGTGAAGGAGGGTGGTTTTTTTCCTCACTGCGTAATAGCTTTCCTGAAAAGTCCTGCAGGCATGAGTTTTGGCAAAACTGAGCTGGGTCCCTCTATTCCCCATCCTATTGCCATCCATCAAAAGGCTGAGTGAGCCAAATCCTGCCCTTCTTGGTGGCCACTAACTTTCCATGCCTTTTTCCTGGGGGCTGTTCCAGACTCGCTTAGAGACCATGGTCTGTGTGGGTGTGAAAGCAGAGGTCAGCTCTGTCTTGCAGGAGTGCACTAGCCGTGAGCAGCAAGGGTATTTTAGCCTCTAGGTCCACATTTGAGACAAGTGCAGAGATGGGAAATATTCCTGCTTTTTTTTTGGTGGTGGTTTTGTTTGGTTTTTTTCCCAAGTCACCCTTCTTAAGAGTAGGGCTCCAAAGCATGACACAAGTTGCCCAAGCAACATCAGTTCGGAAACCTTAACACCACCTGCCTCCTGCTCAAGGGTTCCCAGCATTAACTGCACTAAATGTAGCATCTTTTACAGGTCCTGTGGAGCCCACAGAGGATACACACAACTCCTGCACCAAAATCTGCTGCAGTTTAAGACAGCACTGAGGGAAAACCAAAATGCAAGGGATGCTGATTAGCCACTGAGCAGTTATGGGCTGTCTGCACGCCTGTAATCCACAATAAATATCAAGTAACTGGGATTCCCTGTTCCCTTCATGCTCACTACGAAAGAGATGCCACCCAAGTCCTCCAGGGACAGGTCCTAAAAGAGCAGGGGCCACTCAAGGCTGATGACAGCTTTGAAAAAAACCTGTCACTTAACACAGCTCTTTCCAACCTGCTGCAAAGGGAGGAGGGGACACCTCTAAAACCTCTCAGGCAGCTGTAGCCCCAGCAAGTGCATCGTCAGTGTACTAACAGATGTCCCAATACCCCAAGTAGGTACAGGTGAACCTTTCCAGTAAGTCATCTCAGAAGGTGAGGAAGGGGAATGCTCATAAGAACTTTTCCTCTGATGTTTTCTCAGTCTCCAGGAATGGTCCAGAACTGTTCATGGTCTCTTTCTGGGAGAGCTGGCTTCACATACCTTTGGTAGGATGTAGTATAGACCCCCCTCTGCTCTAGTAAGAGTAGGGTTAAAAAACCATAAAAATCATTTCCAGAGTCTGCAAAGCTCACAGTAACATGTTTCATTGCCTGATGCTAACTAATTCCTGCCTCTCAGGAAATGAGAAGCTTATTCAATTGCTACCAGTTCTCATGTCACGAGGTCTCTACTTGAGATTGGTGTTAAATGTGATTTAAATTGTATTTCTGAAAGCTCCTTTTAAAACATATTTATAAATAAAATATGTTCCTGTCTAAGAGCACCTAATTAATGCCTCTTTCCAAATACCTTAACCTGAAGCATTGGCAATCAATTACTAGGCAGACAGGTTTTAAGAAAGTCTCTTCTAAAACGGATTGCAACATGCAGATTCTGTATTGTTAAAACAATTCACATGCCTTTTTCACACATGATTTCAAGTTACTGAGGTAGGCAAGACCGCACAATATAACTTAATACATAGCAATCAAAAATTTCCACACCATCCTTTAATATAGAGCCATCTCCCTATATAATAAGTGATGCAACAGACTTTCCCTGAAGTCCCAATTCCTACAATTGAAGCTTAAGCCCAGCAAAGAAAGAATTAGCATTCTTTGGTTGCTGCTGAATCACCGGCTGCATTGGGTTTTTTCCTGTGCATTAGACTTTAATTATAACTAAGCTTTAGCCATCTGTTCTACTCCCTAATTACAGATGCAACAAATATTTCACAATTCCAACCGTTAAAGAGATCTAAGAAAGCTCCATCTATGGTGTGCAAGGCTGTCTTCACTGGGGCCCTTTGCACTCCTTTTTAAAGCACTGGGGAAGAGGAAAGGATCCTCTGCACACAAAGCAGATCCTGTTATTAATTTCAGGAGGGCTTTGCTGTGTCAGCTTTCACACCTCTTGGAGGGACTGTAAACTTCCCTGTGCCGGGGCACCGAGGGCCACGGCAGTGCTACCTGCTTGTGGCCTCTAACCCAGATGTTCCTGTCCCACAAGAACTTGAGAGAAGGATGAGCAATTCAGAGCACCTGATGCATCAGCAGTTCCAGCATTGGGAAAGGACTCTGGCAGATAAATTCTGGGCTTTTTTGGTGTGGATGCTGAAGGTGTTTCAACCCCAGCTGCCCACCTGCTCCTCTTGCTGTGTTTGTTAGCACACCGCACACATCCTACTAGCATAGGTCCCTGCAAGTGTTTCAGCTTTATCACTTCGTGGGCCAGTTTCTCGTCACCATGAGGGAAGGTGGGACTTTAGACATCACCCTGTGGTCAGCAGCACCTGAAGGCAAAGCTCCCACTGTGTTCCATGCCTGCAGCAACAATAATTATCTCAGCAGAGAAAAGGGCTGGATGAAGGCGTGACAGTGCCCCAACCATCCACAGCAGCACTTCTGGCTTAGCTGGGAGCATTGTTACCAACTTTCCCTGCACAGCTGGGGCTGGCTGTCCTTGTCCACAGGCTGTTGGATAGCCCAGGAGGAGAAACTTGCTGCAGACTCTGGAGCCTCTCAGTCACCTTCCCAGCAGCTTTGCTCACTGTCACGAGACACAGCTGCAGTTGCCTGAGCTGCCACCACCACACTCCCCTGTCCTCAACCCTGCCCTGTCCAGAGCCTCAAGCGCACTCGTAGCTGTAGGGTTGTGCTTGTGCCTCCACCAACCACCTGGACAACTGCCCAGTGTTTTGTAATTGCACACGCCGCCACTGACCTCAGCAATCCCTTCACCAGTCATAGTCAGATGCCTGGTGAGCTCCAGAGCTGTTATTCATCACAAAAAGATTTGGTTTCACAGCAGCTGCCTGCGACTGCGTCCATGCCCAGTTGTGGAGAGAAGGGCATGTCCTCTCCAGGTACAAGGCATGGGCTACTTTTTGTTTGTGTGAGTGTCTGGGGAAAGCACAGACAAAGGGGATAGGAGAACAAAATGTTAAATTCACAGAGCTGAAGTGTAAATGTTTATATTTGTTAGCGTACCAGAAAAAAAATAGAGCTTTTTAGATAAAAGAGAGAGCTAAGAAAGGCTAGAGTAATCCAGAAGCACATACAGTTTCCATGGTGGGATTTCACATAACTATATTTAAATTATCTCATCTCCTCCATCCACAGTAAGTTTTCAAATGATATCCAGTGGTTTCTCACCACAATCGTATGTAAGACCCTCTTTACATTTCTAACATTTAGGTATACGCCCAGACTTTCACTCCGAATGTAATGTTAAAATGAATTTTTAAAAAGTAATCAACCAACACTCTTCTGCTGTGCTTTGACAAGGACCCAAAACCACCACGTTTCTTGTGGTTTTCTTCTAAAATCATTATGACAGGGCTGAGTGGAATCACGAGGCAGGTTTGCTGAGTGGTTTGGTTCTGAGAATATAATAGAGTCCGGAGTCAAAGTATTTATCTCTGGCATCAGGGCAAGGGATCACAGTGTTTCTGTGGGTATTCATAACCATGTGCTTGCATGTCCTAGCCTCTGGGTTTTTATATATCACACAAGGTGATAACATGCACACTGAGAATAACCCTGCAGGAGACACCATGCATGAAAAGAAGCCACTCTCCATGATGATTTCCTTGAAGTTGGTCCCAGAGCCAGAAAATCCTGCTCTGTCATTCTAGTTCAACTTCAGGCCATAAGGAAAGCAACAGCAGAACAATATCAGTTGCTTCAGCCTCAAGGAAGAAGCAGAACAAAGGCTAGCATTCTCCAAAGACCTCCTAAAGCTTTCCAGAGCCATATGTGGAGTTATGGCCTCAAGCAAAGCAGTTTTATTTACCTCTGCAAAGGTCCTGAAAACTGTTGTCTTCCCTTTCTGCCACAGAGGAGTGTTTGGTTTGAACTTTGATGTTGCATTCAGGAATCATTTGAGAAGTGACCAGAGCCAAGAGCAGGCCATGGATGAGAGTGCAACGTGAAGTTCAAAACCTAAATATAAGCAGCAGAGTTTTAAATGGCCTAAAAGCAATATAGATGGGACACATGGATCCAGGTCTGGGCTGAAACTGTCCTTATTCAAGTCACAAAAGAATTCTCACTGACTTAAGCAAGGTTTTTGCCACTGTGATATTGTTTTCAGTTTAATTAACAGGCTCCAGCTGTCTCTCTCCCTTTTCAGTATTTTCCCACTTTTCATGCCCTGGGGAGTGCTCAGCAAGCAAGCAGCCTAAGGAACAGCTATGCAGAAATCACTCTTAGCACAGGAATCAGAACTGTGAGCAACTTTCCCTGTGCTGAGGCTGACACAGACACTGTGAGCAAATGCCTTGAGGAAGCCAGATTAGGGGATCTGCTTAAGGAGATTAAATAATTCACTGTGGCATTTTTCAAGAACTAAGCTAAAAGGGGAAACAATCCCTTCATTTGAATGATGCCCCCTCGCCCTTACATAAAAGGATAAAAACGTCCTTACTCTTCTTCCCACACAGGGTCAATTTTATTCAGTATGATTTCTGTTCCTGATCTTCCTTTTTGCACCCCTGAGCCAGCCAATTCTGTACTGTAAGCTCCGAGAAAGGAGGCAAGCAGCACAGTGAAAGACTGCAGCCCAAAAGGGAGCTGTGTGCTTTGAGTCAAATGTGTGTTCTTACTCACAAGATATCGCACAAATTCTGAATCAAACCCCAGGATTTTCCCCACCCACCACCCTATATTCACTGAACATCCCAAGCAATAAATTCAACACGTCGCTCTGGGAGATTAAGTTATGCTCCCTGCATAGCAAGGACAGCTGCACTGCACTGAGGATACGCTCACAATGTAGAATTATATTGATTTTGGCTGATATCAACACTGTTGACCTCAAGATGTGTGATGCCAGATGAACATTAATGGCGAGGAATCTGGATGGATCAACTATTAGATTCTGTGGACAAATTTGCCATGTCTGTGGGATATGTATGTTGAGTTGTCCTGCTGGTCTCTAAGCAGACTCATAGTGAGCTCAGCCCCAACCAGGTAAGATTCAGCTCAGGACCCAAAGCTGTGCTGTTATTTGAGTCTGGCTGAGACCCCAGACCAATATACCCAGCCCCAACATAGCCACAGCTCCGTCCAGTGCTGGCTTTTGTCTGCAAACACTGCACTGCCATCCTCTCCATCCAGCCAGGTCTGATCCTGCATGGCTCTGTGCTCAGAGTGTGCCTCGTGCCTCATGATGCACTCCCCATCATCTCAGGTCAGACCAACTGTAAGCTGTCGGAGAAACTCCTGCATTTCACAATGGTCAGGAACTGTGCAAGCCAGGCTGGCAAGCCATTCAGCAGGTTCAGGCTGTCCTTAGGTGATGCAGCTGACCAAAAGCAAGCTATTTGCAGGTGACTGGGCAGTAGTAAACAAGTCATCCTGCCTGCAGCAGCAGAAAACATCCCAAATATACAAGTGACAGTAACTTTCCAGAAAAGGAGAGGGAGGAATAGGTGGAGGCCTGCTCGGAGGTGATTAAGTGGATTCAGTCATATGCCCTCACCGCAGTGCACCTGCTCTGAGGCTCTCCTGCTCCAGCCCTCAGCACCCTCACTTCGCCTTCCTGCACTGCCACATCAATGCAAGCCCAATGCACCTCTCCGTGCCTGAGGCAGCTCAGGAATTCCCAGAAGTGCAGGAACAGGAGCAGGGAGAGTGGCAGAGCTGGGATAGGGAGCTGGAAAGGGTAAGAGAAAGGGCAAAGAGCCCTGCGGTCACTGCTTGTTTGCCAGATGGAAAGGATCAAAGGAACAGCAGCCCCTTTCTGAAAACATCTCCTGCCCAGCAAGAGCCATACGGGCCAAGGTTTCCTGCAGCAGGCACACAGCTGGTGCAGCCACCAGCATGGCTTTCTTGGGCTCCAGTCTCAATGAAATGGAGAGCAGACCTTGCTAGGACTGCCTTGCCATTTTGGCAGCCAGCTAACACGGATGCCTCTTGTGGAGAATTTCTGAAGAAAATCCAAGAGGTTTGGACCATCTGAAAGTGTAGAAAGAGATTCATAAGAGTAGGAAAAATTTAATGACTCTGTCAGGGAACAGGAAAGCAGCCCTTAAGCAATGAAAGATAAGAAATCGTGATTATAGCAGACTGCATTCAGCACAGACAGACCCCAGCAGAGAGAGAGGGTAGGCTGAAGTCCCCAAGTTAAGGCTGTAGGGATTCTCTGAAGATGTGTTTCAGCACAGATCTCCTCCAAAGTTGAATATGTAGGTGTGCAAACTGGGGTTGGCAGAAAAGGATCAACAGTGCATGCCCTATTTGTGCTAAAGGTCCCAAATATGTGCCATTCTGGAGTAGCCTGCTGGGAGAGGTTTTGCTGTGATCCTGGAAAGACACTGGAACATGAGAATGGATCTCCAAAGATATGGATGGGAGGAAAAAATAAGAAATCAATCTAGGGATGTGGCAGGGTGGTATCCTGACAGGGACATACTCTTATTGCCCCAGCTTCTATCTATTGTTAGTATAAGCTATTCCTTTTCTTTCCTATAAGGCTGGGTCACCAAGAAGTCAGTTTTCATTTTTTTGGATTAATGGGCCAAGCTGAGGTCAGAAGTTTCAGTACATACTCTATGTCAGTGGCTTGAACTGATCACACAGCTATGAACTTGTACCAGCCCACAGCCTTCAAAGGCTGAGTTTTGCAACAGAGAGCGCATGCACATGGATGAAAAGTCTTGTGAATGTCGCCTGGTTTCTGTGCAGACTCATACAGATGCACACCCCAGGTAAAGATGATGTACATAAATATGCAGTGAGGTAGAAAAGAGAGCCCACAAAACAGTCAGGACAAGGATGGTCCTCAGAAGAATCAAAGTTGTTCTCATCTATGTGCTAACTCAGCTGCCAGCAACCATGAAGCTCTGTCTTGAGCATCACAAATGAAAAAGATTCATCAAGGACATCCTAAGAAATGCTGGGCTCAAACACCAAGTTTGCTTTCTAATGGAAATGACCTGCTAGATATTGAACATTGTGGGTTATTTGCTGGTGCCAATGGGAAACGAGTCACACAAGACTAATTCATAAACATCAGAGCTCAAAATATTAATTCTTGGCTTGCAAATGAATGTCACTTCAATTAATGAGATGCTGCCTTGTGCTTGCAAACATTGGAGCCCCTGAGGCTTTCATGGGCATGAGGATCAAAACAGCCAAGCTGTTCTGATCCAGTGCGGTGGTACACACAGGGCCACTGCAAATGAACAAAAAAGGACAAAAAAATCTCCTTCTCCCAGAACCAGGCAGCTAAATATTGTGGTGTGACCATGCTACTCTGGTAGAACCAGGTGAGGATAAACCACATGAAAGACAACTTGTCCACACTGGAAAGCCAGCTGGAGCTGGTGTTGTGAAATGCTGTCACCTGCCACTCTGCAGTGGATCCCAGGTGGCCACTCTGTTCCTGAGCAAAAGTGACTTTAGCTCTGGGCAGCTCAAAGACAACTTGTCATCCTGGCAGCTTCTCTTCTGCTCTGTACCCATGACCCGTGACTTGGACAAAGTCTGCCATTCTAAAGCAAGATAATTATACCCAACATCATTAGACACAAAACAATTAATTCCTAATTCCAAAGTGCTTATACAAAGAAGATGAAGATAAGAGAGAGAACAAACCCTTTGCAAATGCAGCAGAGCATTGACTGTCTGCATATGCCTCACTTAATTACCTATTCAAAAGGAACAAAGCATCTTTCGTACTGTGACTCCAAAAATTAATTAGTCTCAGATCTCATTAAATAAAGATCCAGTTCAACTCTAATTAAATTAGGCTGCCTTTGACAATCAGCTGCAGTCTAGTGATTGAAGGTAGCAAGCTCCTTTTCCTTCCATCTCTCCCAGGTGCCAGCAGGGGCAGGGATGCTGGCAGCATCCTGCAGCCCCCACTCTGCCACCAAGCATGGAGCATGACCAGGATGCCCACGGGCCTTGGGAGCAGCTGGCACAAAGGAAACCTCTTGGACTTCAGGTCTTCTCTTTCAAGAACTAATGCCTCAGGGAGAACCAACTTCTCTGCAGCCAGACAACACGCATTCAGCATTGTATTTCAGCACGTTCTGCTTTTTGTCACTGCTGTGTTCAGCCCCAGATGTTCCACATACCCCTGCAAACTCTCTGACTGCTGGAGGAGACTCAGCCTGACTCAACATTTGTTCTCTTCACGATTTCCCAAGAACAAACACAAGGCAAACACTCGTGCCCTGGGCCTCAGCTACGGGATGAAGGACAAGGAGGAGATACAGCTTCTTCAAAAAAAGAAGAGGGGGGCTGAAGTTTATTACATCACCATATCACCACTGATGCTGACACAGAAAATCTGCCCTGTGAGTGCTGAACCCAGCTTTCAATGCAGGCTTCCTTCTGCACCGCTCAAGGATGGTGGGATCTCAACCACAGCAATATCTTTCTTGCTGAGCTGCTGCCTTGCAAGTCTCATTATCCTGCAGCTGATACAGGACAATTCACCTCCCACATTTTCTGCTGTTCTGTCGGACCCTGAAGAGGAGCTTGAGGGAGAGGGACCAGACCCACCCTTGAGTTAAGGGTGTGGGTTACAGCACGCCAGACTCACCAGGTCCCTACATGCAGCACTTCATCGTTCTTTAATGTTTTCCAGCTTTGGGAGACCCCAAGTCAGAGATGTTAATGCTGCATTTAGTAACCAAATCACATATCTTTCATTAGTTACCTAATTTTAAACTGGAAGGAGATTTTTTACTCACAGCTTCCTCTAGTAAGAAGTTACACCATGTAATGGCTCAGTGTGACAGAAGCAACTCTGATTAGAGGAAAGAAATGCACGACTGTGAGTTGCAGGCACTCTCCTTTGGATTGTTCTGCACTTTACAGCCATCCATCTACTTTTATGCTCCAGCTCCTGAGAATAACTGAGCAGGAAGCATATGGATAACCTTCTACATGTCACTCACTAGTTAGTTGACTCCTCTTCCCCTTTGCCTCACTTTTTTGAGGGTGGAATTATCACCTCCTTAGCTGTCTTTTTTACGGAAACTGCTTCTTTACTCATCAGTTGGTTCTTTTGAATCTTGACTAAATTTCCAGAAACCTAAATGTTTCCCAAAAAATCACTGGGAAATATAATGAGCAAGGAACTCAGGGTAACTCCCACACCAAAATAGCTTTTTACTCCTGTAACATTTTACATCTCCCAAGAGCAGGAAAATTTATAAAGGCAAGAAGATTATAACTGTGAATAGATCAAATTGACAAACCACAGATAAGCATTTCTGAGAATTTGCATAATAATCTGTGTGTCAGTGAGCTGTCAATAAAACCTGACTGAATAGCAACCTTGTAAAATGAAGTCCAACTCTTCAGCAAGTAACTACATTAACTTTCTCAGGCAGCATCACTATCCACTTCACTCTGAAATATCACGTCTGCGAAAGACCGCATGCAGATCTCCTTGTGCCTTTATCTCTCCAAGGTGGCTATTAGGTGCCAGCCAGTGTCCTTACTCATTCAGTAAATGCCTGCTCCAGCAGAAAGGCAAACGGACCTGCTGATTCCCCTTCTCATTTCCCAGGCAAGTATTGCAGCTCCTAACCCCACCAAACATCCATGCTCAGATCTGTGGAAACTTGTAGTGTTCCAACAAGTTCAAGTTACCCTGAACTCCCTGCAATCCGAGAGCTCCCAAAGTGCCCCTACATTAAGGAGATTACACAAAAATGTGAAATGCTCAAGTCATTTGAAATGGCCATGTGATCAGCACAGAGTAAAGGGACATTACTGGACTGCTTTGGATGGTTCTGTAAAGCCTCGTGGCCTGGGATTCAAGCAGCACTAGGAGATGTACATACATCCCTTAAGAGGTATCAGGCAGAGATGGGAAGGGGCAAAGAATAGTTGTAGTGGGGCCTTGACTCAGATAAGGTCTGTGTGCCAACCACATCCAGATGCTGCTGCTCTTCTTACCTGATAAGACCTTCTAGGAATCAGTGAATGAAACCCATTCTGTGTGGGAGAGGTACATGGTGGTGCTGGGGAACGGGACAGGAAATGTAAACCACTAGAGAGAGACAGACCTGCAGGAACTGAGCCATTTTCTCAAGCATAAGTAAAAAGAAGTATGTGTTCCCATTTGCAGCCCTACAGAAACCTCTAGAGAACAGTTAAGATGTCTTTCTTTAGGGTCTGGTGCACTGTGACTGTGTCTGAATGCTTTGTTCCCACTTCTCCTTACAAAGGTTTCAGCAGAAGGTGGTACTGTCTTTGCAAGAAAGCTTTTAAGAAGATTGTAACAACATGCTTTTCCTCCCTCTGCCTTTACAACTTCCCTACTTCCTTTTTGGAACTGGCTAGTTCTCACTGCTGCTGACAGATGCTTAGGAAAATTCTCAATTCTTACAAATTTTATGCTTAGGTAGGTAGAAAACATGGATGCCCTATGTTCCTTAAAGGGAAGCATGCAAGAAGTGGTTCAGCCTTCATCAGATTTAGATTAATCTTAATGAGAACATCTATAAAACAAGGATGTAGGAGAAGTAGCCATGGGGGAGGCTGTTTTATTAAACAGCAGAGAATCCCTTTGTCCATCAGGGGATCTCTCTGCTGTGCACATATAATGCTTATTATTTCATGGCAGTCTCAGTATAATGAAGTAGGGGAAAGAAAGTTCTGGGGAAAAAAAAAAACCAAACAAAGCCAAACAAACCCAACAAACAAGTCCTTCATTATCCACCAGACAAAGCCCTAGGAAATCTGACTTCATTGTCTGCCCATCACAGAACCCAGTTGCCCGTTGTTAAAATTGAAAGATGTCATGGTCAGTCTCAGCGTGGAAGGAAGAGAGCCTGGAAAAGCACTCATTTTCCAAGCTTTGCTTTCCCATTTGCATGAGAGGGAACTGGTGGTGGTTTTGCTGCAGAAGGAAGCAGCTCTGGGCTCATGTCCCAGAGCCTACGCTGCAGGGACAGAGCTGACCCGGGGATGCACAAAGCAGATGTGCACAAGCAAGGAAAGCCCTGCAAAATGCAAGAGACACAAGGTGGGTTTTGTGATTGTAGCTCTGATTGCAACCACTTATGCATCACTGCCATGACACTACCTGCCTGATCTGGGCTTTGGGAGGGACACACGTGGGAATTGGAGCCAAACATTGCACTGTGCTCCAGGGAATGGCCACAAAGATGTATCCCTGGACCTCAGGGACACCCACCCTGTCACTGAAAAAAGTCATCAGTGGGCATAGGATTTGTTGCTTTGGAGATGTAAATTTGGACAAGCTCCAGTATGCGTGTTATTTTGGATGCCAAGTACCTTTCTAAGTTAGTGTCGTTTTTAGTGTCGCATTAAGGGAAGAGGAAGCAGGGGAAGGGGGAGACCAAGTTCCCCAGCTGGAGCAGAAATAGAGCTTCTCAAGCTGAAAAACGACAGAGTGTGCAAGCAGATCCCAAATTCAGAGCAGGCTGGGGGGAGCATTGCTCTGCACTGAATGCTCCTAGTTGAGTGGGGTGGGAGATGCACAGTGTATTTCTGTCTTGGACCACGAGTGAAAGACCGTGTTGCCAAGTAAGCCAGCAGACAGCAGAAGCCTTTTTCCCTAAGAGCAGCTCTTGGATTCAAAGCATTTTCAAAGCCAGTGAAAGAGGTACCACGAGCTCAAATTTACACAGCGATGATAAGTTCCAAGAGAAGGATTCCACTTCTTACATTGTACACATTAGAATTTCAAGGGCTTTTGACTTTGTCTAATCAAAACCCATTTTCACTACAACACTCAAAGACTTTGAATGAAATCAAGATAATTCCCTTGCCAAATTTTCTCTGAGTAAACTATTTCTCCTCACGTGCCAAGTTGAATAAAAAGAAAGAGTAACAAGTTTTAACATTTTTCTCTGCTATTAGTCAGAGAGGAGAGTTAAACCGCTGAGACTTGAGTTTTCACAAAAAAAAAATATCTCTAATTAAACAGAAAAAGTGCATAGGACATTTTACCAGGATTCCTGGAAAAGGAACAAAGGATAGAAAAGCTAAGACAACTCAAGCCAAATCAGGGTCTTCTCTTCTCCCACAGTAAGTTCTGTCTCCACAACTAAGGTGTGGATTTTGCAGAAGCTCAGTCTGAGCTGCAGACTCCACAGAGTTCCCACAAAGTAGAAACAAAAGCAAGAGTCTCTCATGTTGCTTGTGCACATTTCTGCAAGGCAGTGCCTCACCCAGTTCTTAACAGGAAGCTTCCCATTAACAATAAGAGTTGGATAACAAATGAATGCTTACATACTCTCCAAACTCATTCACTTCTAATTGTTTTATGATATAAACCATGCTAGTCACACTAGTTTTTCAGGGAACTTTTATTCTGTATGTTCAAAGTGAACCAGAATGGTTCTGTGGCACATCTTGCCCTGGCACTGTACTGCAGGGTGCACAAAGTGATTTGCAGGAGGATGCTCTGCCTGGCTATTGCAAACAGCCTACACATGCTCTGGAAAACTCAAGGACAGGTCTGCATTCTGTTACCCCCCTTTTCACATAGCCTGTGTCAAGTATTGATAGAAAGGGGAGGAGGGAAGTAATCAGTCTTCTGCTTTGGAGGGATGAATGCTAAATCACATCTGATATGCTGAGAACAGCCCCCAAGAGCAACCCTACACTGAAGAGCTTGTAGGAATTTCCCACTGACCACCTGCTCTTGAAACTGTAGGGGGAAATCCCACATGCTCTGGGATGAAGGGAGTTCAGTTAAAAACAGCCCTTAACAATTACAGCTGCAGGTTATTTTTAATTGAATTCAGATGATTAATGTGAAATAGATGATTTTGAGTGAGATAAGCAGGGAAATACTTGTTCTTGTCAAGAAGGTAAGGAGCAAACAGTTTTCCCAACCAGTCTAGATAGGAACTTCTTAATCACTGAAGAAGAAACAATGGATCCAAACTATCAAGATTTATTTTAATCCAAATTAGGGATCTGATTTAAATTGGCTCAAAATCCAGCTCTATTGGATTATTTTGAAACTGCAGCTGACTCGGTAAATTTAAGGTCGCCAGTGCTCAAAACAGCCACAGGCTGAGTCACCCGGAGGTGCAGGTTCGTGCCTCTGCACAGACCTAGAGGGCCTTGAGAAGCTTCTCTGTTCAAGGACTGAGCACAGAGTTGGTGCACAGCTCTCCCTGTCACATCAACACCACAGCTGTCCCAGCCATGGAGAAAGGAGAGGGGTGATGTTCTCACACTCACTCCACTGCAGTTCAGAGCTCGCTACAGACTCCTCACACAACCTCTGATGCATTCATGAAATTGTCCGGGCAACAGTTTCCCCCCCACAGAGAAACAGGGACAATATTCCCTTTCTCCCACTCTTTGTCTTGTCCATCTATGTGATAAGTCCTTTAACATGTAAAAGGTGCTGTGAAACAGGAAAACAGCCAGAATTTGTGCAATGAACGAATACCTGTAACTAAACTGTGGCTTTGGTCCTGTAGAGCTGCCAGCTGCTTTTCATGTGTCACTGTGCATTCGGGTGGGTAATTGGATGCTGAAATGAAAGCTTTGTAGGCACAATGGATGTCCCTCAGCATTGACAGAAAATAAGAATAGATTTGATAATTTTGGGGTATTTGCCACAGAAGCTGACAAAAACATTCATCAAAACTAGGGACACCATTTGCCAGACTGAATATTAACAGAGCAATGTGGACATGTGCCCAAACTGCCAAGAGGGACATCTCCCACCACCACCGCATCTTTTACTCAGATTTTGAGCTCATTTTGCTCATACACATGGCAGAACTGTAAAAAAAAGACAAAAAAGTCTTTTCTAGGCTATTGTTATATGAAAATACTCCAGTGGAACTTGATCAACACTCATTTCTAATGTAACGAAAAGAGCTCTCACACAGCTCCCTTTCCCTCAACCGGAGACCTTTGCAGGACATTATTTTCCATTAGAAAAAATTAACTGCAAGTGCATGTGTGCAAAAGAAAGGGATGAGCAGAGCTGGGAAAAAAACCCATGCCTAAAAGCATACACAGTGTTTCACAAGATAATTGCAGAACAAATAGAAAGCAGAGACAGATAAACACAGCCAGCCCGCACCACGTTCTCATGGCCATCTCAACAGCATTTTAAGACAAAGAGAAATGGAACAGGAATTTTTCCACTGAGACATTTTCTGGTATCTCAAACATTACTAAAAATAAAAATTACAGTAGAAGCACTACAGAGAAGGCACAGGTGTTGCACACACTGTGCATGTTTAGATTCAATGCCTGTATGCTTGGAGGAAGACATAGGATGGAACCAACCTATTTCTTAAAAGCCCTCCACGGCTGCCACATGGCAAGAAAGCCTCACTATGACCCAGCCAGGTGGGATTTGGGGCTGGCAATCTCCCTGCAAACATTTTCACAAACCTTCACTACAGCCTGCCCTTCCATTCTCTCTCTGAAGAGGTCCAAGCGAGATGGATTAGTTTCACAAAATCATGCTAAGAGAAGGAAAGGAAATCCAGCAATTACCTGCCACAATTTAAATGCAAAGTAACTGTAAACTAGCATCCAAAGAACTGGAAGAAGAAATAATGCATCCCATGGAGCACCATTCCTGCCCCCGCCCCACCCAGGTTATCTCCTGGCCAGGCAAGCCACCTCCCAAAGGGAGCATCAGTGTGCTCCACCCTGGCTTAGCCCTGGGCTCAAAGCAACTGCTCACTGTTAGCTTCCCAGGGCTCTTTCAGAAGTGGCAGGCACTTACCTTCTCCCTGGAGTGTAGGCTGATTTGTTAACTAGCTATTGAAATTAGTAATCCTCGGTTGAGTCAACAGTTAGGCAGTTGCTTATATCACCTTACAAGGAAAAAAATATTGACACTCTTATACTGTCAACAGATCAGAAGTAGGCAAATATAGACAGAGATAGAGTATTCAGATAACCTGCCAACCCCTGCCAATTGCAAGCAAAAATATAAACAGAAGGCTCTCTGCTTGATGAAGATTTGCAACAGGGCAGCAGCTACATAAGGAGCCCAGGAAGCATCTTCTGAGCTGAGTTTTAGGCCAGAGGAGCATGATTTTGCTAACTCAAGGACTTGGTTTCTGCTCGGAAGAGCTGCTGATGTTATAGGCTTGAGTAACTGGGAAGTGGTGCCTCCATCCCTTTGGCAGAGGCATCAGGAGTTTACAGATTCAGCTGCAGTTGCAAAATAATACAACAGAACTGGAGCAGTCTGGATTTTGAGCCATTTTAAACCAAAATTCTTAATTTAATTTAAAACAAATCTTGGTGTTGTCCTGCTCATTATGGCTTACTGACAAAATGGACACAGACATCCTCAACGTAGAGCCCATCCCAGATTTCAGGGATACAGTACATAGCCCTGCTCTTCATCACTCACCATTTTCTCCCACAGCTGGTAAATGTTAGAAGATGTTGAGCCAGCAAATGCTTCTGATTATCCTGTCAGAAGCTGTTCCCTTTTCTGTGCCTTCTCCCATTGCTCTGTGTCCTGTAGCCCTTCTTTCCATCTGTATACTAGATGTCCTCTTTCAGCCACATCCCTGCAGGGTCCTTTCCTTAGGCATCTCTTTATCACTGGGCCATCCTATTCCCATTCTACACGATCTGGGAGGGACCAATGCTTTGACAGGTTACTTCTGTGGAAGTAACTGGCAGCAGATCTTTCCCTAAACGGGCAAGTGTCCTTTTACAAAATCTGTCTAATTGTTCTTCCTCCTAGAGCAGCTGGGACGAGGGCTGGGTGAGCAGCTTGTAACCCTTTCAGCAATGATTTAGAGCTAATACAACTGAAAAACAACTTTGTTGTGCAGAGACCAATTCTTTATGGAGGTGTAATCACCAGGATTGCCCTAAGGGCAAGAAGAAACTTCTCCATAGAGCCCCTTGCTCTATTTTTTCTGAGTCAACTCAGAGGAAGACTATTCAATCCCTTTCCTCATGAAAACCACACAGACTCTCCAACAATGACAAGTGGCTGCTTGGGCTAACCACATGCATCCCCACAGCCCCTACTTTCTAACACCCTCTTGGCAAAGCCAAAGGGACACACTGGTTTGTGGTCCTGTGGGGAGTAAATCTCTACCAGAAGCCTGAAGCCCACACCAGTCTGGGATAGGTGTGCATGGAGTAAATGCTGGCTGATGTTCAAATAATCAACCTCAGGGTAGGGCAGAGGGGAAGACACGCAGCAGAAAGATTTTAAGATACCAGCCATACATTTCTCAATGTCTATGAAGGTTCAGCTCTGAGGATAGACATATTCCAGGCTTAGGTTTTTGAGTTGGAGGAAGATAAAATTTGGGCTCAGCCCATCAAGAAATGGGCAAAGGTTCAGTCTGAGCTGCAATTTCTTCTACCTGAACCAGTTTGCCCAACCCTGGAGATGCTACTCAAGATATTAGCTTTGCTGAGGTTCCCACCTGACATCCTTCAAGGAAGGCAGAAGGGCTCAGAGAACTCCAACTCCACCTTGGCTTATAAACCTGCCAAACATGTTTCTTGGCAAGGTAGCAGAGTCATTTCCCCAAAGGCATGGTGGTTTTGCTTTGTCTTTTACCAGGTTCTAGTCCTGTGGTGCTAGCAGTTGTCATTGGGAGACAATCATAAACCAAGAAAGCAAAGCAGGAAAAAAGTAAATAAATAAAAAACAACAAAAAAAATATTAAGACCACAACTACACGCAAAAAGGACATGTTGTTGAGCAGACAAAAGCCAAGGCGGATGAAAAAAAAACGACTCATTTCTTTTCATAAGTTTTTTGCTCATTCCAAAGTAAAACCAAATGGTGGAATAAGTCATTTCCATTGTGTTTAGCTGCTCTCTGTGGTTTTTACCAGTAGCCACAATTGTCTGCGTTGACTTAACTATTATTTATAAGGTACAAGGAATGAGTTGTGGAAAAGTCAACCAGGGATTTGACAAACTGCAAGAAAGAGCTTGGAACTTTTCCTAGTCCTCACTGTGCCTGACACTCAGCAGCACTGGCCTCTTTCTGCCTCTTTCCCTTTCCTGTCCTTGATAAGAGAGTTTTTCACTTCATCCTATTCTGTACTACAGGCTGAGAACACTTCAACGTCAGCAGTGACACGAACTCATCCAGCAATAAAAAGAGGAAGATTCTGGCACTCATTTGAGAAAGCATTGGAAATGAAAAAGGGAAGAAGATAGGTTGATTCTCTAGGAGACCCACAACCATCCAGGGTGCGATGTGACTGTCACTCCTCCCAAAACACAATAGACACAGATGTGTCAGTGCAGTAGGTGCAGAGATGCCCAAGCTGCTCTGCACGTGGCAGCCTTGGGTTGACGTGACCCGTGAAACCAGTGCATTTACTCCTGTTCCGATGGCACACAACCAGCTTTAGTCTGGAGGTGGCCTGGTCACAGTTCCAGGCACTGCTGTGCAAACCCAGTCACTGCTGTGCAAACCCAGTCACTTTGTTTCTGAACAGGATTAACGTGCTGAAATGGCGCTTTTCCAGCCTGCACATACTGTCTCGTGTCCAGCTGACCATTTTATGCTCTTCCATGGAAAAACCACTCAGTTCCTCCCATGACAAAACCATCTGGTCCAGATCTCCTCACTCTTCCTCTTGCCTGTCTAGGCTCAAGTATAATTTGAATTGAAATTCCTAAGCAAACCAAAACCTTTTGTTTTAAACCAACTTTTGAGAACTGCTTCAGAATCCTTAATACTTGCAGATCCAATAAAAGTTTCATTTAAATCAAATATATTACAGAAGTTTTATAGAAGATATCCAGATCAACATACTGTACTTAATTGTAAAAAATGCCCTCATTATTTCCTGAATATCTTGACACTGTTTCTCCCTCTTAGGATGAATGCAAACACATCTTAGAGCTTCCCAAGGGACAGAAATATATTATCACATCCTCTGAACCTGCCTATTAGAACATTCCAGGCTTGCACAGTTTGTAGGAACGTTTTTTGGTTTTGATCAGCACAAGATGCACCAGCTGCTTCTCTTGACTCACCTCCTAACATGGTGATTTTAGTCTCAAACTGGGGCAGAAGTCAAATTACAGGCAGCATGATTCATGTGCCTCTCACTTCATTGTACCCTCTTCTTCTCGGAAAATGAATAACTATTTGCTTTGAACTAATATTTCTCTCAAGTTAACTTTTATAGGATTTGCAACCTGCTTGCTGACTTGGTTTGGCGTAAATTGTTCTATTCCTGTGGTGATCTCACTGCTGAAGGCAGCAGGGTGGTGTCAAGAGGAGCTTTCCTGCAGCAGGGCTGTGTGGTCCTTGTGCATTTGTCTCAGATTTGCTTTATAGACACCACAGCAACTCTACTGGCACATCACAGAGTCACAGAATCACAGAATCAGGTCACAATTTTCAGGGAGTTGTAGAGAGGGATAAGGTCCCTCCCGAGCCTCCTCTTTTCCAGGCTGAGCCCCCTCAGCTGCTCCTCATAGGACTTGTGCTCCAAACCCTTCCCCAGCTTCGTTGCTCTTCTCTGGACGTGCTCCAGCACCTCAATGTCCTTCCTGAATTGAGGGGTCCAGAATAAGAATAGGGCCCCAAACTGTGGCAAGCTTTTGACCTATAGAGCCTTGTCTGCTGCAGAAAGACTGACTCTGCAAGTATTAAGACAGGACTAAAGGCTCTGCAAACTTGAATAACCTCAGAGTGATCCTTTTTCTGTGTAAGAACTGTAGTTAATCTTGTCTATTGTCAATTAAAACAAATAAGAGAAAAAGAGGTCCAACTCCAAACCCAAGGAAATCTGGAGTAATTAAACAAGCAGCTTCCTTTTCTTTGAATCTTGCTGTTTCCGTACTGATCCTCTCCACAGTTGTCTTGACAAGACTTCTCCAAGCCAAATTTTAAGTATATCCTTCACTATTCTCTTTCTAAAGAAAGATACCCTGCCCCAGGCTACCAGCCTCTTCAATTTGCACTGGTCCCTCATCAGAATCTAGAGAACTGTCATCAAATTCCCTGGGTCTCTCAAGCCAGCACTTGGTAATATAGATCTTGGACTTTTTGAAATTGCATACATAATCTTCATTGGCTCAGCCATTCTTAAGCCATGATTAATAATCAAAATAATAAAATGTAAAAAAAAAAAAAGGTAATTACACCCATGCTGGTAACTAAAGTGAATAGATCTCTTGCACACAAAACAAATCCCTGTACATTGACTTCCTCTGAGTCACGCCCCAATACACCCACGCCTCGCCTCACTAAGGTATTTCTCATGTCATCATAGCCTAGAGCAAACACCTACACTCTCTCCGAGCCTGCAGAAGAGAGAATCCAACCTTGCAGCACTAGGATCAAAGGTGTAAACGCCACCATCTTCCCCAGGATGTCCTGCAATTACCAGGAGATAACCTGGAGATGGTGGCACAGCCTGAGGTCATTTTTCTCAAGGGAGAGGGTGTGTGATGTCTTCTGGTGTAGCAATAAGCTCCAGACCTTGGGCCAGGTGCAACAAAGGAACATCCAGCTCCTCTGGCCTCAGTCAGTTTGACCCCTCTGAGGACCACAGTTCGGATGGAGTGAAATGAGGCACTTACACAGTGTGCCTGGTTTCAGACCGGGGTTTGCAGAGATACTTGGACAAATGGGCATAACTCTGCATCTAAAAGGCAGAGAAAAATGGAAAAATGGAAGAGAGAACAGATAAGAGAGGAACAATGGGGGGAAAAAAAGGAACAGAAAAACCGAGAAGACTGAAGTGTTGGAAACGCTTTCAAGAAAACACAGACTCTTGCTCCTCTCTGGTTTCTTTTGTTGGGTTTGCATTTGTGAATACGGCCCTGTCTGACAGCTCCAGTTTCTGCTGCAAAGCAACCCTGGGCTAACAGTTTTGCAAGGTCCTACTGCATGGGCAGGATGTTTTACAGATTAATGTTCTTTTTGCCTTCCACAAAGCATCCTTGCATCAGCTCTAGCTCCTGAAGAGTGGTGTTTCCCACCAGGCACAGAAAATTTAATAAGTGTTCATGCTCTTGGGTTACAAAGACGGGCAGGTCACGTTACGGTCATGCAGTGCCCTCAGCTTGCCGTGAGCCAGCCGGGCTTGAAAGCCTCAGTGAATCTCAGCCGCCACAGAGTGACCTCAGGTGCCTCTGGGCTGCAGGTGCTTCTGCTCACTGCTGTGTTGTGCAGTCTCAGCTCCCTGCAGAGCCTCCTGCCTGCCCTGGTTGTCCTCCTGCCAATGCTGCAGCTTGGCTGGACATCAGTTCCTAAAGCTGGCAGCAGCAGCCGCGGCTCCCTGCCACCGCTGCACTGCTGTCCCCAGCACAGCCTGGGCTTGCTCAAGCTGGCTGCAGCTTCACCAGGAAGGTCCTGGACATCCCAACAGCAAGGCCCCACTCTGCTCATATGTTCCAAATACCTGCTGGAGGCAGAGCAGAGCACCCTGGGACTGTGCTATCCCTGAGGCCACCAGGCTTGTTGAGGAGGGATTTACTGGACCAAGTACCCAGCGCTACCTTTAAGCAGCTGCAAACCCCTCAGCTGAGGCTGGAGCTGACCCTCAGTTCTGACTTATACGTCAACTGTGGGTTGGATGGTCTTGTTCTGGGCTATTTTGGACAGCTCAATCATTATTTATGCATGGCAAGACTCCTGTAACATCCAAGCCTGAAGCAATACCTTTCACACGAGCAGGGTTAGCAGTATAACCAGCTCCAAACCCAGCATTAGCTACAGAAAGGACACTGAGTGACCAATCTTCATGGCCAATGAATTATCTGCAAGGCTTTCCAGACTCAGAAGGTAGAAGCAGAAGTTAAAACTGAGGTCAACAAAATGGTTTAAGCAGCATTTTCTTGTCCTGCACTGTCTCCTTACAGTTGTGACCATCAAAGCAAAAGCTGGGGCCACTGAACTGGATTTTCAGCAATTGTGCCCTTGAGACAGAAGAGGAGTTGGGAGGACCCTTACCTCCTTCTCAGCTCCCATGGACATCCTACTGCATCTCTGAATTTAGAATGGCTGAAAATCCCAGGAGATTGAGAGAGGTAACGTGGGGAACAATTACACCCCTGTCAGTAACTGTGGGCTGAAGTACTTTCCATGCCAGCCATGTCCCTACCTTTCCTAACAGTACAGAAAAGGATCATAACTAGCAGCAAACAGCATGCTGATGTGTTTCAAAATCTTTGCTGGAATACCAACACCCAGGCAAACAAACAGCTCTGAGCATGCTGCAACGAATATCTGCCCCATCTACAAATAGGAGCTCTCCCGATTTCAGTAACCTGCAGTGAGGAATTCAGCCTACGGATCTGCCAGGTCTGTGCCAGGCAGACACACATCAGGGCTTCTCTGCAGCAACCAAACAGACAGAGACCTATGAAAGGCTGATAGTGATGGCACAGTTGGATAGTCCCGAAATACCAGTTTCCCCATAAATAGGCAAATCAATTAAAGGTTACGAAATGCGGTAATTTTCTCTGGGTGTAGCTACATGCTTCTGAGTTTAATGAGCAAGTAAATGAAGTTAGGAGAGAGAAAGCAAAAACATACTTTGGGCTTCCACTGTTTTGTTCCTCAAAACCTACAAAACTTCACAGGCCTTAGATCACATCTGGTGACCCTTTCAGGACCTTCCAGTTGATGCCATCCTGCAAACAGTCACTTCTGCCCGCCATCCCCTTGGGCCTGATGACTCCTGGGAGGATGGGGAGGTAGAATTGCCTGTCAGGCACAGAAAGTCAAGCATAGAGATGGGATATTGTCCAACCAATTTTACAGATGGAGTGGGGAAAGGAAAAGGGCTAGGAATAATGTCAAAAAGCAAAAACCTGCAGAGAGAATTAGGACTGGAAATGGACTAAGTCCAATATTGCCCCATTTTCTGTCCTTTGAAAAAAGTTTTAGCACCTTTCCTTTTCCAAAGCCAGGTAAAGACCTCAAGCATCCAGAGAGGTTTTATATCTTCGGCAGGAGGACAACCGTATCCCTACAAAGGACAGACACCTGTGTATGATCCTCTGTCTCAAAAAGCAGAACAGTTTTCCAGATGAACTTCAGGAGAACCCTTCATAATGTCCCAGCTTTGCCTCTCGACTTATAACCTGATCTCCCTGGTATCCTACCTTTAAAACTGAACAATTCATTGTTGCTTTAGGGGCAAGTGTTCTCATGTGCCTATGAGCCTTTAGGCTTGTGTGCCTTGCTTCCTTTACACAGTGAAAATTTCTGCTAATTCAGAGTCATGACTGAGAACTTTGTCCTAATTTCATTCCCTGCTGTACTTTTTTGGGGGTTCCTCCTTTTCAGCAGCCCAAGTTGTATAAAGAGGTGGTACAGTGAATCATTCCAAGATTTCCCAGTTCTGGGGGAACAATGGGGACCAGCCCATGCACAGGCAATAATAGGCTTTCTGAATCATTCTACAGCAATTTCTTGGCATTGCATTTGGGGGATGAGATACATCTCCAGAGTTCTCCACTCCCCAAATTAGAGGATACCGCCACTTGGGCATATTTAGTAGTAGAAAAAGTAGGAATAAAGTTACTGTTCCATTAGAGCTGGCCATGGAATTTCCTTCTGTTGGTTTTTGGTACACAGAACCATATTTGGTTGCAATTTGCTGGTTGAAAAGTCACTTCTGGGACCACTTTTGTCCTGCTACATGCCCTAGTCCGAAAAATGCTCCAGCCACAGTCAAGAGCTTGGTCCCAGATTTAGGAATGGATGCTCTTAAGCATGACCAGAGATCTGGCATTCCTTCCAGGAGAGGGCAGGAGCCCTCCCTCAGCCCAAGGCCCAGAACTACTAAAACCACTGTTTTCCTATCACAGGCAGTTTTGATAATCAGAATGAGAGAATTCTGCTGTCCTGGAATGCAGACAGAAGCATGGTGACTTCACTGCACAGTGCGTATGGAAAGCAAAGTCTTTGCTTCTGATCAAAATGTTTGTCTAAAAAGGAGAGATTGCTTAAAGGAATATAAAAATTCAAACACCACAGCATAAACTAAAGTGAGAAGAAATTTGTTAGATAAAGAGTTCTTTTAACCAACCCCACCAACTTTAGACTCCCTTTTTTAGATCTACTGTAAGCTTATCAATGTCACAGGATTGCAAGTAAACAAAATAATTCAGTAGGATTGAAAATCACAAACCAAAGAACCTATAATTTTCCATTAAAAAACAGGGACAAACATTTTGCCTGACTTCGCAACCATTAAAAAAAAAATCTGAACTCCAACACTCCAATATTTGAACAGTGTGTTTAACTAACAGATGCATCAGTAGGATCAACATGACAGTATTCCTGTCCTGGAATAATTTCAGTTTCACATCAGTTACAGAAGGGAGACTGTGAGTGTCATTTTGAACACAAGACCTGCCCTTGCTAATATTGTGCTCTCCCAAACCAGATCTCAGCTTTATACACTGGGCTCCTCCCGAGGTCCATTTACTTCTGCACAACCGTTCCATTCTCTGTGTAATGGGACAAGAGGAATTAATATTGCTTCTAATAAAGTTCCACTCCACAGCCCTTATTTTGAATTTGCATTACACAGACACCTTTAAAAAGAAGGTGTCGTTAGGCCAGAGGAGCTGGCTCTGCAACATGCTTCTTTGGTAATAATATCTTCCACATTCTGTAACTTCTGAAATATAGGTATGACATAAACCCTATGGGGGCTCATATCACGGGGATACTGCTAACCCGAGCCCTGCAGCCCTTCTCATTGGGTGCATGGGGCAGACACTGCAGCCAACCACCCTCCCAGAGTAAGCAAAGATGCTTGGATACTGTGCTCTGGAGTCGTGTCCTGCCTTCAGTGGTAACCTTAGAAAGACTATCTTTTCAGTTTGGCCATTAGATAATCTACAAAAATATCCCATGCTGTGATCTCAGCACAAAGGGCACACGAGAGCACAGGTGGAGGGGGCTCTCGCCTCAGGAGGATGCTAAGTGGAAACTGAAGTCAAGGTTGATGATGCCAAGGATCCTTCAACAGTATTTGTCTTTCTGAAAAGGGGTCCTTCTCCTTGGAGAACATTTATTGCCATTCTGGGAGATCTGAGCTCAGCTGCCTGCTTGGAGACGTGCTTCTTTTCAAACCAGGAGCGTGTACACTGGTTTTGGGCTGGAGTGAAATTCTGAGGAAAAATACCTTCAAGATAGATTTGCAGCTACTGTGATGACACAACCACACAAGGATGTCAGGAAATTGGATGGGCTACTTTCCGTCTTCCTCCCACACTGGTCAGGATGCGAGGATCTGATGTGTGATGAAGTTGCTATTGCCTAATGAGCTATTGCACATCCTCTGACATGGTGCAAGAGATTATGTCCTGGACTTTGCCTGCAGCAAATGAAGCTTGGCTCTCTTTCCTCACGTTAAATGCAATTTTCTGCACAGTAGGTGTCTGTGTGTGTGCACTGTTATCACGTGACAATGGGTATTGTTGAGCTGCTGTAAAGGGAACAGTGCCTGCATCCTTTCCTAGGGAGCTGCATTTGACACAGTAGGCAAGAACTCCACCTCTTGAATGAAAACTCTGTAAAATGGTGTGGCTTGTAAAACAGGATGAATTTGGGCAAAAAAAGATAGGGAAGGAAAGGTCCTGAAAATCTGAACAGCAATCAGAGAGGGATCACCTGTCAACTGCTTGTGTATTGAGACTTTTTGAGTAAGGCACCTCTGTCTCTCTGCAACTCCATCAGGGAGCTCTGTGCCTAAAACTCAGCCACGGGAGTCAGGGCCATGGGTCCTTCTTAATCCCACCTGAGCCAATCTTTCATGATTTTGATCAAAGAAATGCAATCCTGCAAAGCATAGGCAAGAAAACCAGATGCAGAAAGCAAAATAGAAGTTGAGTTGCAATTCCCCAGAGGCATTAAACTCCCAAATTCGTATCTTTTCACTTGTAAGATACTCTCCCTACAGAGAACAATATGGACTAAGCAGTGTCTCAGGATTGGGCTGTCTTCCAAACTCCATCTCACCTCTCCTGAGAGTGTCTGAAGAAGAACTGGCATTGCAGAACAAGGAATGTTTGAAAGTTGGTGCCTGTGGGTGCTCCTATGAAGCCTTAGGTGCTTAAATACCTGCATCTGTGATCTTGAATAAATGCTAGATTTCATGGAACAATTTTGCTCCAAGTGCATTCACTTCATGTACAATGGAGAGCATTTTTCCTTAAAAAGAAAAAAAAAAAGAAAGTAGGGTCCTTTCCTTTGGCAAGGTCCTTGGAGACAGATAAGGAAGGTTCACAAACACTTAACCGAGGCACATAATACCCTGAAAGTGCTTGTGTGGGCATCATGAAAATGTTGTGGGCTTCAGCTCACTGGGGAGTGAGAGCTGTGCTCGTGAGGCCGGTGACCGATGAGACACCCCAGGGAGCAGCTGCTGACTGGTGCACAGTCAGAACCATCCCTGCACTGGAGAACATCTGAATAACCAGCAGGGCGGATACACAACCGGCAAACTCGGGGTGAACAATTCCACGGAAACAAATTTGTAAATCTGTCTGTTTGCACAGCATGAGCTCAGACTTCAGGACAAATTTCAGTAATAAATTTTTACTGTTGAGGTGAGAAGTGATGGTTGCACTGGATTTTGGAGACAAAAGGAGACATTTTGTAAGAGTCAGCTTTCTGTTTGAGGGCCCCCTTTTCCTCTGCCAGGTCCTGACCTGACATACCTCAACCTCAGCAATGTTCTGACAGCTGTTGGGATGGGAAAGGCCATGGTCTGCCAGGTAAGAGCCATATTCCAGGATCACATCCAGGAGGCAGAACATAAGGAAAAAAATCAAGCAAGATTCTGCCACACAGCAGCAGCGAGATGTGCAGCGTTGGACACCGAGGACAGGGGTCATCAGCTCAAGGAAAGGGCAGTTAGGTCACTAAAAGCTTAAACGAGTGGAAGAGGTGACCAAACACATTCATGGAATCTGCAGCTATTAAGTGTCATGAAAGTATCAGGATGGTCTGGGAAAGCACCTGGTTGCAAGCACCACGACGTGTCCTGTTTTCAGACTTATTCCGAGCCATAAATGGGTACAGCCAGAGGCAGTGCTTGGGTTACTCCAATCCTTAGCCTTCAGCAGACCTCTGTGCTCCTGGAGTTCTCCTCTTGGAACTAATTGCCTTCCCTATAAATGCTTAAATGTCCATTATAATAAAGTACACACATTGTAGTTCACTGGCCAGGGCTGGCAGATGGTATGAAAAGCTTAAACACAAGTTCCCTGATTCTCTCCGAGGTTTCAGTGTGTGAAAGCTCCTACTGTCATTGCAGTGAGAGACCAAATGGCACCATCTTGAGACTCCTCAAAATTTGATTCCCCCCTCAGCAGCTACAATTCTATGAAATGAGTTAGCAAAAGGTGCTACAGTATTATAAGCTGAGGAAATCGCCCAAGACACTGGCAAATGGCTCAAAAGTCCCAAGCCCTATTTGCTGGTAACCATGGCACTGCGAAATCTGTTTGCTAAATACTGGCCCTGAAGGGAAGGCAAAGGTGAGAGGCTTGCAGGAGGCAGGGTACAGTACATGTTGCTAAGCCACTGAGCAATAACATGTTGTGTGTTTCATGGGTGTGATGGCATCAGTCAGAGCAGGCATGTGACTCAGCCCCACCAACACTGAATCGAACCTTGTAAAGCACGTGGCTAAATTCTCTTTTTATCTCCAGGGGATACCAGAAGAAGAAAATAAAAACCTGTCAAGAAAAACCTTTCAATTTACTTACATTCATAGAAGTATCAAAAGATTAAACTGCTAAGCAGGGTAATTTTTCAAATGCTTGATACTTCCTTGATGTAGGATAGCCAGGCCTTTTTGAGTTCATCCATCAATTCTCAGTCAGTAGGGGCAAAATTAAGTTCTCAGTCACCAGGAATAACCACTCTCAGCCATTCCAAGCTTTGGAGATGAGGCTGGCTTTGGACAGGAGAGAATGTAGTGAGCTAATCCTTGAACCCTTGGGGCCTTATGAGCCCAGCTTCCATTTATGTCCCACTGAGGAGCAAAGAGCTTTGATGCTATGTAATAAAACTCAGCACAGTGATCCTGGAGTTCATGAAATAATCAGTGGGGAGTGGCCTGGCCAGGCTCTGGCAGTGCCGGAACCAGAGCCCAACAATGTGGTCCCTAAAACTCTGCACTTCTTCATGAGGAATGTCCTTTGGCCAAAACCCCGTTATGTCCCCATTGGGACAATGGGACTTTGAAAATACCACCTTGTCTATCCAACAGCCTAAATGTCAGCCAGGGAAAGAGAAGGAAGGAAAGCAAGGAGCCACCAAGTGTTGCAGAGTATGTGCTCTCAGCTGCCACTCTGCTGAGCCATTCCTGTTCTCTCCAGCACTCTTGGGTTTTAGGGCAGGATGTGGCTCTCTCCATTCACCTTTCCTGGTCACCCTACGCAGGTGTTTCTTGCAAGTATGAGTGTTGAAGAGCCTCAAGTGCTTCTACAGACACAAAACTGCATGTGGTTAGTCAAAATCATAATTTACTGATACTAGCTGACTCCTGGGATGAGCAGAAACTTGCTGGGGTCAAGCTGTGCAAATTAACCCTATTAAATTATTCTTCAGTGGCTGCCTGCGCTCGTGAATGCAGTGTGCACATAACTCATGAAGGGAGCTGTGGTGAGAGCAGGTGAAGGGGAGGATGAGGCTCCTGCTGCCCGTGATTGCAGTGTGGTAAGTCTGGGAGGCACCATGGCAAGGCCTTTGTTGAGGAGCAGCTCCCGCGCTGATGCTCAGAGTGCAGGAGAAAACTCACATCAGGAGTTTCACTTCTGCCTTACAGCTGGCAGCTGCTCAGAGAGACGAGGTCAAGGATCAGTGGGTGGATTGGGATGGAATAAAAGCCAGCCCTTTTGATCCCTTCTCCCAGCTCCCCGTAGCACATGAAACTGTGCTTTGGAAAAGTCTGAATTCACAGTCTCTAAATCTCTTGATTCCTGCACACATCAGCTCTGTCTTTCTCCAGCACTGTAGCATAACCTCCAGAGACCTAGATAGGTTTTTGGGTTTGGGCTGTTCTGGTTTTTGGGGTTTTTTTCCTGCAACTCTACTCTCACAGCATTTTCAACTCAATTTAGGGCACCGACACAACCGGCTCCTCTTCTTGCACCCAAAATTATTAACCAGCAACCTTTCTACCCCACCTCTGTGACAGTTTCTGGGATAGGTCAGTACCAAGCCTCTCATTTAGAAATTGACTTTTTTCATAACAGACTCATATTCAAAGGCCTGCATACTGCATTGAAGTGAAGTTTGACTTCATTATGTCAGTGGCAGTATTCTCATGCTTCACAAAGATTCCCTGAGTCCTGAGCCTTCAATTGCAGATGTACCATCCACAGCAGAAAGCCTGTCCCAAGGCTCAATACAGTTACACACCCAGTGTCCAAGGTGCACTGACTGCATCTTCCATTGGGAAATCCTGGTTATGTATTACATGTACTGCTGCACATACGGGTGCTACCCACAGATTTCAAACTCCACTTCTTCGTTTCAGTCTCAGGAGAGGTCTTCAGCATCAATGAGTGATGCCCACAGATCTCTGTACCTTATAGACAATGCAGGTACTAAGCACAGTCTGGATGCCTTTAAGTTACTATGAACTAGGAATGCTTTTTCAGAAGATGCTGTACTAAAGTTTAGATAGAGCAAGAGCATGCCATGGCCATTAAAAAGATGGCAGGTAATTCTTCAAAGTGGCTGAGAGTGAGACCCTTGGGTGCTTCACCTTGTCATCACACCAGCAGCATTTTCTGTGACCACTGCTTGGTCACCTTCTTGCAAAGATCCACGTGGCAAATTGAGTGTTTACAGAGGTAAAGGTCATGCAAAAGGAAAGTCCATACTCTTCCCTCCTAATTTTTTTCAGTTCAACCATAATGCATATTACTCTGGACTTTAGGGAGAGAATTGTACTTGGCACAAATTTGGCATATTTTTCAGTCTCCAGATCTTCTCCACTCTTTATCAGATTGCACTCAGCATCTAGATCTGTACACTCTTTGGAGCAGGGGCTCATTGTTCACGTACAAATGGCAACTAGCAGACACTAACTCTTTAGAACTGCACTGTCAGTAACAAAAATCCAGCAATGATTTTGAAAGAGGACCCATTAGAAACCTGCTTGGTTTTCCTATGAGATTTTCACCACATTAGGACTGTAGGATCCAGTGTATCTTTTATTAACCACATTAAGGTCTTTAAAAAACCAGTTCCTATATGACAAAAAGCCCTAACTGAGCACCCAGCAGGCGAGGCGAGCTCGTTGCGTTACCTTGTTGAAGGCACACTCAGTTAATCCTCGCGGAAAGTCCCCTCCAGTCCCCTGGAGTCATTGTAACATACACGCGAGTGTGCGTGCATGGGTATAAATAAAAAAATGCATCATGGACCTCGGTCACCAAATCTGGCCTTATTTGTAAGTGTTCCCCTTGCCACAGCCTTTTCTAGCCTTGACGTGGTGGGGAGGAGGAAGGTGTCACCTGTTGGTGTCCTTGACAGATGTAAGTGTGGGCATGCGAGGGGAGACATTTCAGAAACAGGGAAGGAGGGAAAACCGCTCTTGGCAGCAGCCAAGGGCCCAGCAGAGCCTCTGATGAACAGTTCAACCCTGAACAGGAATGAAAGGTGCTCAGAGTGAAAGGGAATGAGAGGCTGGGGAAAATACCGAGCAGTGCATCTCTGCTCTGGGAGCAATGGAGAGTGGTACTAAGGGCAAAGCATATTTGTCCTAAAGCCCACCTCCACATAACCTGCTCAGTCTAGTGATGATCAGAGCTTGCTAAAAAGTTTCTAAGAAAACATGAGGGAAATATGGTTTTTGGACCACATTCATCACACAGTCACCCCTGTGATCGTGAGACCCATTCCATGTATCTCTCATGTAAGCTGCAAGGTCTGAGCTATCTTCTGATGACATTTTAAGATTCTATGGCAGTTTTGTACTTTGTTTATAATTGTTTGTGCTTTCCAAAAAAAAAACAAACAAACAAAAACAAACAAAAAAAACCACACAAAAAAGCCCCACCCCCAAACAACATGCCAACAGTTTGTATGTAACATTTTCCCTGAAAATTTGAAACAGAATAATTTGTTTCCTTGCTATGTTTCTTTGCATGCCTGAAACTATTGAGAAGAAATTTTTTCACATCACTTTACAGATGCTGGTCTCATCCTTCACCCATTTCATCGTCTTTTGTTCTCAGGCTTACATACATGTGTAAACTTCGCTATGCACAGGGGTGAGCACAGTCAGAGCATCCGGGGTTCTGGACACTGCTGTAGTGCAGCCACTAACAAGACTGAGCACAGTTCAGCATCTGATGTCATGACATTAGAGCAAAGGAATGGTTCCATGAGTTATTTCCATGAGATATTACTTGCTTATCTTTGGCTTTGGCTGCTTTAACTAGAAGTAATTGTATCCTTGAAGGATGGTAAAAGCACATTGATTTAAAGTGTGCCTTTTTGCAGTCACACAAGTGCCTGAGCACAGAGCCTCAAACAGACCGGCACCGAGGGTGCACACAAACCCCACTCTCCCGTGCGTTAGTAGTGCCAGAAAGCCACAGGGAATGAAAAGCATTCCCTACTTATCTGAGCACTGGGAACCAGTATTTCAAGTCATTTCTGTTTGCAGAACTAAGCTGAACTTCCCTGCAGCCCAGGTGGGAGGCAGAGCAGCCCTGGCTCCTGGCAGGAGCACGAGCTGCAGAGCTCCTGGAGCCCCTGCTCTCACAGAGGGTGGCTGGTGGCACAACCAGCCCCGAGAGGAAAACCTCCACAGCAGGCAAGGGCAGAGCAAGTGCCACTTCCCCAAAGACCTGACCCTCAAAACATCAGAGACAGCAGCTCTGCTAACTCTCCATGATCTGACGGTCAGGGAAACAGAAGTTTGGGAAGCTGCCTCCTAGGTTCCAGGGAGCAGGGATGGATCCCACATCCTCTGACGCCCAGGAGGTAAAAGGTGCCCAACACCTCATTGTTATTTGAGCAGCATTTGGGCAGCCCAGGATGTTCCAGTGTGGAGCAAGTTTGGACAGAAAATTGCAAGTGTTCCCAACATGAGGGATGCCCCAATTTCTACACAAGCACACAGCTGCCATACCAAAACTGGGCAGAACTGGAAAATTATACCGTATATGCATGTGGCATGTGAGAGGGTTACGGTTTACCTTTTGTTCTTATTTAATGAGAGGGTGGGAGAGGAGGGGGTTAAGGGAGGGGTGAGATCATGATAGATGAAGAGAACTGGCTTGGCTAACTCTCCATAGCCTGTAGCTACTGCAATATTTATGAAAGGGAAGGTGCACCTTGGCAAGCTAACCTGCCTGAAATTGGAAGGTTTCAGATGAAAGGGAAACCCTGTAAAGTAAAACTGAGTGGTGCTTGAGAGAAGCACGATGCAAGGAAAGAAAAGCTCTCTCCTCACCAAGAGTTTCCATTTCTGAATGCTTTGCTTTGCCCAAAAAAAAAAAACAAACCAAACCCACAAAGGAAAGCAACCTGGCCAGGCCTGCCCGCTCCCAGAGCGCAGGAACCAAAGTGCCAATAAACATCAAACTCCCTTTTCGCAACTCGCAGAGGTCCTCTGGTATGTGCTAACACTGCACATTGCCCTGCCTGCCAGGCTGCAAGGGTCCCTTCCTGAGACTGGCTGATTTCTACTGAATTTTGAGGTTATTTGCACAGACAGGGCAGGGCCCTTGGGTGTCCCTTCCAGGTCTGCTTTTTCAAGAGGAAAATCTTGAAGATTCTATCATGAATGGCATTTCCTGCTTCTCCTACAGTTCTTATTGACATAAAAAAACCCAGAAATTTCTGTCAATGTTACCAAGACCTCTTATTTACCAAACACTGTATCAGCACAGGGTTTGGACCTTTTTAGAAGAAAAAAAGCATTTTGATGATAAAAGTAAGAATGTCAGGATCCTGCAAAATATTCCCTTGATTTCTCTTTAGCACAAGACATGGAAACAACTTTGAAAAAATTCAGGAAAATATTTGATATAATATAGATAATTTTTAATTAAGATCTTGCCTGTGGGCAGACCCACAGCCCTGGCATCTCTTATCTGCCAGCACAAGGCACTCCCAGTATCCTGTACTCCTCTGGAAGGAGCAAGCTCTGTGCATACAGGGATGGGTTTCTTTTACTTGCTTAACTGTTTCCTCCACAAAGGCAGCTCCAAAGTGAGGTGACAAACCACTGCTGGAACTGGAGGAAGGTTTATGAAAAATATAGATCTTTCCCATTCTCTCCTCCCACCAAACAGAAGGGTTTCAACCAGACTGGATGAGTGGCTGTGCTTTCTATTGCTTATATTTTTTTAATTATAATTTCCCTAATTTTGATCTCAATCTATCACTAAAAACAAAAGAGCGGTCTGAAAGGTTCAAAAGAGAATGGTGTGATTTTTACAGCAGTTTTTCTTATTGTCCCTGTCTTCCCACGCCAGCCCTGGCGCAGGGGCAGGGGAGGAGAGTTCTTGGCACTCTGGAGGTTCTCACACCCCTCTCCTGTCTAGACCAGGGCTATGTCTGATTTTCTATCACCCCAAGGCTACAATTTCCAGTGAAGAAAGTATTAAATTCAAAACCATCTGCCCATCTCAGCTCCTTCCGAAAAGTCAAAACCCGTCAGAGGCTGAATTCCCACGTCTGGCATCAGCAAACCTCCTGTCCCATTTGCAGCTTTAACATCGTCATTGCCCAACCCATGACGTTAAAGGCTCTCACAACGTGTTTGAGGCAGGGACAGACACTCAAGTAAAGCCTGGATTTCATGAGGGTACTGAGAAAAGAGCGGGTACAGCATGGAGCAAAGGTGCTGGGAGCTGGGCAGGATTTAACCCATTTAAATTTATTCCTTGTCTGACTCGTTCTGCTGTCCTCTGACTTTTCCTTGCAGAGACCTTCGGCTCAAGTTTGCTGCTGCCGACCGGGCCAGAATCTCATTTGCAGCATTAATCACGGGCAGCTCTCCCCGGGGCTCGGTGGCAAGCCGGGGTCAGCACTGGGGTGCTGGGAGGGGAGGAGGAACAAGGCGAGTCACTCAATCTGCTGCCTGGTGTCACAAGTGATTTATGGCCCGCTTCAAACACAGCCATTGATCTGTTCTGCTTTCCCCAGCACGCTTGTCAGCGTGTAATAAAGCCAATGGGAATTCCTGGGTGTTGAGTCAAAGAACTTAAGTATGCTCAGGTTTGCTTATTTAAAAAAACACACCTGAAGTCTCCCCATTTGGGAAACAGCTCAAGATTTACAATCCTGCAGAAATTTGCAAGGGTAAGAACAAGAAATACAACCCCAACCAGCCCTTCAGGCAGCTGGCCAATTAATCTTCCCTTTGCTGTCTGCTGCTTGTTCTCCTTTCTGCCTTCAGCAATTTTGGAAGATCTAAGCCAGGCAGCAGCGGTGACTTCCTCACGCCTGGCCCGCAGTGAACCCCCGAGATCCATCCGGGAGGTGAACCCGGCCATTCCCCGGGCTGCATCTCCCAGAAAGGCTGCTCTGGCAGTCACCTGCTGCTTTCAGTGCAGGTGAGCTCTGAGGCCAGGCCAAGCACTGTGTGGGCACAGCAAGACAAGGGCTGTGCAGACACCTGAGCTTAGCAGCAAAAGTCTGCTCAGCTCCGTGCTGGCTTGAGCTCAGAGTACCACTGACCTCAGCAGCTCTGGGACTTGGGGACCTTTCTAAGAATGGTTCTCTCCTCACCTGGGATTGCTGCAAGGAGGGAGGAGGTGCAGGGGTGAGCCAGGTCAGGCAAAACACAACTGTGCCATCAGCACTGCAGGGTGGTGCATGGTAAGAGAAAGCACAAGGCACTGATCTCTCTCCCCACTGCTCCCAGGTCACCGGCAGCCACAGCCCACACCTGGGTTGCATCCATGTCATGTAGGATGAGGGAGAGCATGGACTGCACAACAAGAGAGGCACCTTGCCCAGAAGGCAGCACAGATGCCACCAGGCAGTTCATACTGTTCTGCCCTTGATTGTAACATCAGTGGCTTCTCACTTCCATCAAGAAGGAAACATTGCTCTACTGCATAGCATGGGCTATACTTTTGAAATACTGAAAGGCTAACACTTCTGCCCAGTAAAATGATGTAAGGCATCTTATTCTCTTGCTTTGCACTTGATTAAAAAACAAATAATTAAAAATCCCCAACAAAACGAATCCACGTTTTCTCGTGCCACCTTTTAAAACAAAAATTTTGCGTCTTGCATCAGAAATATGATGTCAGCAAACTCCCCAAATTCTACTTCTCAAAAGTAGGTTTCCTAAAAGTAGCATTTCCAATACATTCTTCTTTTTCTAATCAGAAACAGTGACTGAGGAACCTAATCAGAAAGTAGTTGATAAGCCCCAGTAATTTTTATCCCAACAAGATATTCAGTTTCTCTGCAAAGAAAATTCCCATTAACAATCACTAGTCAGTAGAATAATGAGATTTCAGGAGCTGCTCCACAGATCTCATTAAAACTGCCAACCTAGGAGCACATCATGCTCTATTTCAGAGCACTCACGAATGCTCAGCTCCTCTGGAAAGACAGGGGTGAACCATTTGCCACAGGTATCTAAAAAAATCACAGAATTCCCAATCAGTGGCTATTGAGAAGATGTTGGCCCCAGTTCAATGGATTTTAAATTTCAGCTACTGTACATGTCATAACAATCAAACTGTGTGAAACAGAGAGCAGCAGGTTCCTAAGAAATATTAACGCCAAGTCTGATTGAGTAATGAAGGAAAATGCACACCTATGGGACTTTCCACAATTCTTATCAGTTCTCAAAAAAGCCCCAAGAGACACACATCTTCCAGTCTCTTTTTTTTTCTGGGATGAACTTCCCAGCACTCTGGGGAGGAGGGAGAGAAGTGGGTGGAATAGAAAATCCCTTTTGAATGGAACATTGTATTAAATGCCAATGAAAAGTTGATATTTAAAACACCAACTCACATATGGATGATCTGGGAAGGTCAGGCCACGGTGGTGCTCGATTCCCAGCCCAGTTCATAGAACAGCTTCCAGTTTTGCCTATCTGAGCACTGTTTTCAAGAAACTCAGTCCTCGTTATTGTCTCTTCCCATTTCAACATTCCCTGTGACACCCAAGGGACAGGGAGAGTTGGGAAGAGGTGATCTCCTAAGAAAAGAGGCAGTTTTGTGGCCAAAATCATAACTGCTAGGACAGAAAGAGGGATTTCTTGCTTACTGTACTTCAGTTTTTATTTGCCCTCCCAAGTCACAGCAGAGTTGTCGCTACAAGTGCAGCAGAGACATCGAATGCCCCAGCGCTGGGAGTGCCAGCATCTTTTGTGCAGATTACACCACTAACTCCTTTGCCTTTCTGAGGCAGATTTTGTGACTTTTCTTGTCCAGAGGGCAAGTCCCAGGGTGATAAGAGCAGCCAGCTTGTCCTGCTAGCAACCCAGACACTGCCCCATCTCTGTAGCAGAAGGAAGCTTTTTCCCAACAGACCCTGCCTGGCTAAATCCTACTGTAGCAACCAGCTGGAGTCTGCATGTAAACAGCACACACATCCGAAAGCAGCTGGGCAGCTTGAGTAAATGCTGGCATTCACAGCCAAGCCCTTGGAGCCCTGCTCAGGCACAAAAATTGTCTGCAGTGCAATCCTTGCAGTATGGAGCTCTCAGCTTTGTGACTGAGCCCAGGAGTGGTTCCCCTGAAGAATCCCAGATTAAACTGGTTACAATGAAAAGATACTGCTGGTTGACATCAATCCCTGACTTCAGTGTTAACATTCTCCCAACTGAGCAGAATTAGGTCAAGAAGTATATGGCATCACCCCAGAGGGAAAAGTACAGATTTATGGGGATTTGAGGACATTGTTTTATACTGGCTGAAAATCTGGCCCTAAATATCTTACAAAATTTGGTAGAAAACTGCACAAACTGTACCAGGAGGGATGCTCATTCCATAGCTTTAGAGGAAAGATAGAGGCAAATTTGGACCTGTAACTTCCCCAGAATCACACAGTAGGGACCCAGCAAGAGAAGTGCTGCGTTTGAAATAGGCTCATAGAGTGCCAAACACTCCCTCACACTCTCCCAGATAAAGTGAGAGGAGTTGCTCTTCCACCTCCCATATCAAGCCTTGAACAAGACAATTAATTTGGAAAGGGCAATTTGATTAGACTCAGTTTTGCCTGGAGTAAAAAGCACCCATTAACAAACACCAGCTAATGAAAAGGTGCTCAGTTTCCCCTGGGCTTCCTGGATGTGTCAGTTTGGGAGCATACATGGTAATAGATTCATCAGAGCTAAAGGTGACAAGTTGGGGTTTAACTCAAGACACTGTAAACCTGGTATTTTTCAGGCTTCAAATAGGAAATAACCCCAAGATGCTCAGCTCTTGACAACACTGACAGCAAGAAGGGGTACATGGGGAAGTGACAGACACCTGCCTGTGTTCCTGCCACCCTGAACACTGTCCCAGTGCAGGAGCTGCCACACCAACAAAACCAGTGTTAAAGTCACCTCCAACAAACCAGGATAAAGCCATCAGTGGAAGTTGGGTGATACTCCCACAATCAGGCTACAACCAGATTGTCTCACTGGCTCAAATATCTAGAACTCTCACATCTCTACACTCAGGAATGACCTTACAGCCACAACTTCCTTTTACCCGTTTAAATGTGGTTTGTTAAATTTATCTGAGCAGCAGATGAGAGCCCATCCTGGAGGACCACACAGGCAGAGCTACAGAAACAGGGGGTGAGATGCAGAGACATCACTGCTCTGTGCTGTGCATGCTCTCCATCACGGGTGCTGGAAAGCGTTCTGTCCGTTCTAGCTCAGTGACTGCGTGCATATCCACCCACCCACATGGGCTTGCTCACTGCTCTGCAGTATTTTCTAGGCACAATCTGCTGATGAACAGCCCACATTGACACAGCCTGAGGGACATAGCCACCAGGCACGTGCTTGCACATTTAATCTGGCAGCAGAAGCAGCAGTGCCTCTTGGGACACCCAATACAGAGCCACAGAGGGGAAAACCAGCTACCCAATCATGCAGATGCCTTTGAGAGCATCTGTCAGTATTGCCAGAACACGGTGTCTGCTGGTTCATGCACCAACAGACTCATTTAGCACTAAATGAGTAACATTTTGGCTAAGTCTAGCTGTTTGAGCCAAGCTTGCAGAGGACACCATTAACCATGGTACACGCCACTGCTGCATGCCCCTATTGGGCTCAAGTTCATGGCAGCCCCCTTGGAAAAACCTGGAATATCTGCTTGTTGTGCAAATTGTAACAGTAGCCTTTGTGCCCTGCCTGCGTGGTAATGGAGCGTGTTTAAGCCACCGACAATGCTGAGTTCCTTGAAGTTGCTAATGGGTTAAAGCTGGGACATCTGGTGAAACACTAGCCTCAGCTGTTCCTCAAGTGACATCTTCTTGGGTCAAATTTATCTCTTCTTGCCAGTCCATCTGCTCACAGCCTGTCAGTGATAAACACTTGAGAGCCATAGAGTGAGTGAGGCAGCAGACAGCAGTGAAGGACAGCATCTTGGACTCTAACTAGATAGTGATATGGGAGCAAAAATAGCCCCAGTGCTCTCCCCCTCCCAGTCATCTTCCTCCCGTTGTGCTCCAGGGTCAGGGTCAGGCCAGGGAAGCAGTGTGTGCCACACTGGATACAGCACCCAGAGCGGGCCACCTGAGGGCTAAGGACTGACTTGTTTGTTCCCTAAGGTAACAAGGAAAAAGCCAACACGCACATCTCAACACATTGCTGTACTTGCTCGTCCTTCTAATGTCCCAGGGGAAAGGTTCACACCCTTTCTTCCAGCTGGTGAACGTTCATTTCCTTCTGCAAGGCACTCTGGAGCCTCCCAGTCTTTGCTGGCCACCCCTGGGCAGTCCTGCCCACCTAGAACCAGCCCAGAGCCACGCAGCAAGAGGCACAGGGGAGCTGAAGGCTACCGGGGAAGGCACAGGAGAAACGTGCTGCTCGGTTTCCAAGGAGTTTGTACATTCAAGGTCCATTGCCTCCTTGCCCCTGTCTCTAGGAAGGACACGTCTCTTGCAGAAGGCAATGACCTTCACTGTAGACATGACTATAACACAGACACACAACTCAGGAGCCCCAGGTCGCCCTACAGCCTGTAAACCAACAAGGCGGGGGTTGAACATGACCTTCCTCCACTGCTCCAAGGGGATTATGTATCTGAGACCAGAATGGTATAAAACCCATCCAAGAGGGGACATACTGCAAGGATTCATGCACATGTGTGTGTGAATGGGCAAAGAGTCACTTCACATTAAGGTACTCTGGGAAAAACAGATTAAGCTTTCCTTGGTGTCAGCTGACGAGCAACGACCTCTGAAGATGTATTAACCTGATGGGTCTGGTGAACAAATATTTTCGTGTAAAATGCGTGGACACAGCACAGTTTTGCCCCATGAGTTACAAGGGTACATCCACAGTTAGACAAGCACTCCGTGCTCTTATGTCTTGCTACCACAGTGGTGGTGTCCTGCAGCTCGCGAGGATCAGTTTCAAGCTGGCCCTTTTCTACGCAATGAGAAACTTCTACCTTGAGTCACTTGGATTCTTTCACAGCAGTGTCATAACACTGCACTGTGCTATTGCAATGCACCTGCTCGTGGCCTGATGCTGCCCCAAACACAGCAAGAAAACATCATCATGACCCCCATGAAGCAACAAGGCTTCTTGGCGTGCTACGAATACCCTCGAAGAGAAAAAGCTGTTTCACACTGCCAGTGCTATGCAATTGCTCGAATGAGCCACACGACTCTAAGGAAAGCATTTGCCTTCTCCATCCCCCCAATTAACTACATTACCATCATAACTAACCCCCTGTGCCTGGCGCGTGCTGGCAGCTGGCAGAGCCCACGTTTCAAGACGTGCTTGATGCGCTGCTGCACAGCGGATCGGGACACAGACATTTTAGTGTGCGTCAGACACCACATTTCTCCATCCTTGAAACTGATCCTGCCGGAGTGTGCTCTCTGCAGAGCCAGGACTTTAACCCGAGAGCGCAGCTGCATTTTTAAGTATCATGTTAATACAGTGTTGTGGTGGGGATTTTGTTCAAGGCAGGATGGCTCCGCTCTGACCTTTGGCTCCAGAGGCATGCTTTAAAATTAAAACCTTTCTTCTTCTGTGACCCACCACTAATTTATCTCCATTCATACAATAGTGTGATTCTAAAACCCGTTTGCATTCTCATCTGCTAGTGTGCATGGCCCTTTGTACATGCCAGCAAAGGCCAAGAGAAGGACAGTATGTACTCTACGTTTTTAATCCAAGAAGTCTTTTATAGATGTGTTAACTCAGAAAAGGTAGGAAGACACTGGTTTTGTCCATCATGCACAGTGGTATCCCAGCTCTGAGCTTGGGGTCAGAGCCACAGATCAAGAAATTACATTAAACCAACAGTAGAGCCAAGCCAAAAGTTTCCTTTGGGACCCTGGACTCTGGTGAGAGGGGAGCAATGAGGATGGTGGCCAGGAAGAACAGCAGCAGCACTGGGAGCCCTCGTCTGCTTCTGCTGCCACATGTTCCTGATTCATCATGGCAAGTCCTCTCCCCGCCATGAGTTTGCTTCTGCTCCTGCACTGCCCCGTCCAGCGGGCAGCAGGTAGCCCGGAGGCACTGTGTGTCCACGGGGCTTGCAGAGGTCTGACCATCCACCCCTGCCGTGCATCCTCGGCACAGCCAGATCCACTCTGAGAAATGAGACTTCCTTATGCTTTTAATTGTGCTACCCTCTAGTGGCCAATGCCATCCGCTTGGAGCTCGGATCTCCTCTCCTGGCAGAGGAGATGCCTTGGACTGCAAACCTTCAAGACCAGAAGCGAGCCTGGAGCTGTGCAAGAATGACTTGCACATTCGAAAGGAGACAGAGACCTGGCAAGGCCTGGACCAGCCCACGCTCCACCACCCCAGCTCTGCTTTGGTCTTAGGAAGGGCAACATCTCCCTGCTCAGGCTGAGAGGTCTTGACCAGAGCAGCGTGAAGCCAGCTCAATATCAGGTGCTTGCAACACGGAAAGCATCACAAAATTATCACTCTTGGCAGGCTCTCCCACAGAACACTCTTCCTTCCTTCTCCCTGCTGTCTCACACCAGGCACTCCAGCAGCTTGGATGGCAGCAGGAACACTCAACACATCAATAAAAATGGGTTAGAATTCATGGAACGTCCTTGCAATTACTGAGATAATTGCTACATTTCAGAACCAAACATTACTTAATGGCGCTCAATTATCTTGTGGCAGGGCCTGCAATGGCAGCAACTAATTGCTTAACTAAAAACTTTCTTCTTTCCACCCTGTGTCAACATGCATTCATGCAATTAGGCCACTGGTGCAGGGAGGAGAGGAGATACCTGTTGTGAAAAGAGGGGTTAAGTGGCAGCCACAGCCATGTTCTAAAGCTCAGAGGACAGGTGTCTTGCCTCAGACTTTATAAGGATGTGAAGCAGAACCTCAAAAACCCAGGAGGGAAAAAGACAGGTTTTTGCTTCCTGTCTCTGAACAAAGACCTCAAATGACTACTCAATGTGGCTGGTGCCCCTCTTAGAAGCCTATATATACAGGCCCCCCAGGCTCAGCTGCATGTCTGTAGCCTTTTCATAGTTTATCAGTCTGCAGAGTTCACAGATACTAACAAAAAGAAAAAAAAACAATTGACTGCCTAGAAGCTAATAGAAGACTTCCCTTTGGTTACTTTCAAGCTTGTTGAAAACCTGCTTGTTGTTAATCTCTTCACTGAGCATTTCTCATATGAAAGAGAAGCAAAGGGAAAATAGGTGCACATTCCTCATTATTTGCCATTTCATCACTTCTTCACAGTTCTCTGTAGTATCTTCAGAACTCCCATAAGCATAGCCTTTCACTTTGCTTTGACACAGAACTACTCCCTGTCCTTCAAGTTCCTGTCCCTTCTTCCTGGCTTTTTCAGCCTCTCCTTTACTTGAGGTGGAAACACAAGACCCCAGATCAGGCCATTACCCTTGTGAAAACATCAGGTCCTGGTTTCTACCCTTCACTGGTCATATTTGGTTTGTTCCTCTGACCAGACAGGGTTCACCACAGAGCCAGCCCCAGGCCTTGTCTCCTGAACATTGGCTACCATGGATCCAAGGGCTGTGCCTGTTCAGCTTTGCTCATCCTTTCCAGACTCACATTTCTCAGACACGAATTCCCAAGGCTGTTTTCCTGTTCAGTTACCAGCTCAACTCCCTCCCTTTGAAGCCCCTCCTCACTACTCTTAAGGACATTTTTTTTTCCCTACCATTCATCATAGTTTCCACAGAAGCAATAAACAAACTAGGGTTGGCTGTCCAGCTCAGAGCCCTCCTTGGGGGCCTTCAGTTTGATGTAAAACTGTCTGTTCTCACCCTGGTTTCGTACATTTGACTGTTTAAATCATAGTCACAGTTTACTTGCATCCTTTAAGTTACTGAACAGCCCTGTGAAGATTTGAGACAAAGGCTTCAGGGCCCTCAAATTTTATCTTTCAAATCTCCATTTTCCTCTTTGCTACATTAACAGCTTTCACAAGGTAAAGGACACAGTCTCCTCTCCAGAACCCCACACTAGTCTGTCCCCATTTCTCCCTGTCCTTTGAGTCCTGTGCGTGCTCTTAGGACTTGTAATCCAGTTACAAACCGAGAAAGGGGTCAAGACCAGTGGGGTACTAAGATCTTGTGGACTCAAACTGGTCACTTGGTAGAGTCATGACCCAGCAAGGGAATAGTTAACATTCCCTAAAACTGAGGCAGTTTCACAGCACACAGTTCAGTTTGCTAGCAACGCAGCCTGTCCATTTTCACACGTGCGCACATGGGCTAATTGTTTCACAGGAATAACCTCACCTGCAATTAGCCACTGTTTTAAGTCTTTGATCTCCATAACTCTCCAGAGGACAGCAAAATTCCCACATGAAAGTGCTTTATTATTTTATTCCACATTTGGGAGTGACCCTATGCTCCTGGATTTATTAAAAATAGTCCTTACCTGATCTCAGAGATTCCCATTGAGCTGAAGGAGGCTGTGGCAAGAGGAAAAGCTCCCTTTGGGAGATGGCTCTCCCAAGTGTTAAGGCTAAGTGAGCACAGCCCCCACGTGATGGCCTTCACCTGCTCTCTGAGCAGACTGCTGCTCTGCTAGCATCAAACCCATCCTGGAGATGGATTTTTGGGGACATGTCTTGTCTTGTTGATTCACATCCTAGGGTAAATTTATTTCTTTGAGTTGTTGTCCAATTAACAGTTAAGGATCAGCACACAGTGTCCTTTTCCAGGGAGCTTACCTTAGCCGACAGAGAGGAGACATCTACATCTGATCCTGTAGCTGAGGCCAGAGGGTGCACACAGCTCCTGAAGAGCCAGTTGCCAGATTTTGCCTGCCTGTTTTCCAGGGAAAGGGATGAGGCAGAGCAGGTAGCTCAGAGGCCCAAGCCATAGGTCTGGTCCCAAAGAAAACAAAAAGTCAGGGCTTCAAGGCTCTTAATTAACTCTATTAGAGTGATAATCACGGCCTGCCCAACCCCAGGGGAATGGAAAAAACCCTCCTGTGTGAGATGCATATAAAGGTACTGGACTGAAACATGAATATTTTTACCCACTGTCAGCGGTTAGAAGGCAGTGGGGGGTGGGAGGACAGTGAGAAGAAAAGATCCTCAGTTCAAGGAGATTCTGGTTTAGCACCAACACATAGGAAACAACCTAGAAGTTGAAGAGATTTCTGTGAAGTGTATTTGCTTTTTGCAGGGCTGCTTTCAAAACATGTGAAAAATTTAGACTGTATTCTTTACAGTTCATTAGTGCACAGTAAAATATGCCCCTAACCACTTCCTTTTTGTCTTTTTTTTTCTTAATTAGATGTGGCTTAAAAATAAATCTCTCACATTTCCTTGCAAAAGAGCAGGTAGGACAGTGCTTTGAGAGAGCCAGCACTGCTTTCATGCCTCTGTGCAAGAGTTGGGCTCCAGTGATGAGGCTCTTTTCATCTCACAGGGATGTGCTTCCAGAAACTGCTGCAAGGGAGTGGGAGAGATGCCTGGTTCCCACAGCTGCCAGAGTCCATTCAGTGGCTGGTACTGCAGCTTCATAGAATCATTGAATATCCTAACTTGGAAAGGACTCAGAACGATCACGAAAGCCCAGTTCCTGGCCCTGCACAGGATAGCCCCAAGTTCTGTCCCTTGGGAGCCTCCTTTTCCTTTGGATATGAAGAGAACTCATGGGATTCAGGGCAAAGCCACCCCTCATGAGCAGCACTCCTGGGCTGGTGTGAAAGGACACATCTGGCAGGCAGCAAGAGGCAGGAGCAACTCTTATTGCTCAAACTGCGTGGGTTTGGATTTTCAGATGTAGCACCATGAAGACGCATAATTAGAGCACCCCAGAAGCTGCTTTAAATCATGAAGTCAGCTTAATTTGCCTGCTGCCTTTGAAAGGAAGAGAAACTTCACAGCACCTTTTTCCATCTGAGCCTGCAGGCAGGAGATTCTGACCCCAGCCAGTCAGTGGGATCAGCACAGCTTTTTCCCTGCCTTATGCAGTTGTAGACCCCCAGCACATGCTGATAAAGGAGGTTTTAGAAGACAGTCCAAAATGCAGTGCTGTCAGGGTGCAGACCTAGTGGGCTCCCCTGGCTCTGCATTTAGTAGCAGCTTCTCCTGCCAGCTTCTCACCTGTGCAGTGTTCTTGAGCTTAAGCACATGGCACTTGAGTAGCACCAAATTCAAAAATCCTTTCCCCACTAAGTGCCCAGCGCAACCCAGGGTTTCAGCCCTGAAATGTCTCTTTCATCTTCTTTGGTTGTAAAACCTACAGTGTCAGCTCATCACTTATAAAAGCCTCATATCACAAAGTCTCTCTGAAGTGTGGTTTGCCTCAGTTATAAAAAAACCACCCCACAATCACAAATAATGCATACTCAAAATGATCAGTTAAAGGTTGGCTTTCCTTTCTGGATTCTTCACTTTCAGGCAGCACACACTTCACCCTTTCAAACTTTTCTTTGCTAATCTGGGAACTAGAATTTCACTTTGATGTTACTGAACACTGAGATGAGGGCAGAGAAGTACACATGACTGTCTGGCCCTGGCTTAATGCACAACCGTTCCCCAGCTGAAGCACAGGCTCATTACCTTCCCACCCTGACCTGACAGCTCAGTTCAGCTGATGGTGCAGCCACTCTGCACCAGGAGAAGCATGTTACTGTCACAGCCTGGACCCTCTGTCACACTTCCAAAGCTGGCATGCTAAGGGGGAAAGGAAGGAAAGGGTAAGTAATATGAATTCCCCAATTAAACATCACTGAATCATGACACTCAAACTCAGACTTTATTTCCACCTTTAAGCCCAAAAAGCTTCATCTGGGATATGTGCCCTTCTTCGCTGGTGTTACTGCATGTCACTGAGGACAGACCTCATCAGCCCTTCCATCATCTCCTTTCATCTCACAGGCCCCTTACAATCCCACGTGACTGGAAAAAGTCAGAAAATCTTGGTCTGTGCTGCTCTGGTACCTGCGGGTAGCATTCAATAACAGGTGCTGCAAGCACCGGGCTGCTCCTGCCCTCAGCCTCATGCCAGAAGCCTGTCAGGCAGCTGCTCTGCCTAAACTGTACCCTGCTTAGCAGAGGACAGTGCTTGCCTTTTGCCTCCTCCTCCACTGAGAGCTCTTATTTCTCACCTCCCACTGCAACACTTATCAGAGAGTATATCCTTCACCTCTAGCTCAGCGTCCCTTTCCCCAGGCTGGAAAGTCACTGATGCTGGGGGTAGGAGGTGGCAGCTTGTTCTCAGCTCATTAATCTATCACAAACCTCTGCACCAGGCTAGCTGCCTCCTGCCCTCATTCATTTTCAAGCACAAAGGATGTTTGTGTTTGATTGGATATGCTGGAAAAATGATTCCAAGCTGTGAATTTCATTTCATGACTAGTCACAGGCACGGGTTGAAATCGTGTGCATGAAGTTGACAAATAAACTTCCATTGACCTCCACGTCAAGGTGGGACACTGGTCACCCTGAAATAAATGATAATGTAAATTAGATCATAGGGTTTCACAGGAAGGGGACATGCCAGAAGACATCGTTCACATTATCCTTATCTTTGCTGCAGGTCTGTGGATTCACACACGAAGGGGATACTTGCTTTCCTGTATTACTAGTATCTGTGAAACAGAAACACATAATTAAGGACCCTCACAGTCCCAGCTCAGACAAACCCCAGAAGCTTCTAAACCGGCTCCAAGATGGTCTTATAACATCAGTCAGACCCTTCAGCTTTGCTGGTAGCTTTGATATCCCTATGGATGAGGGATGCTTCTCCTCTGGGCACAGAGAAGTCTCTGCCTACTTCCAGCAGAAAGCTTCCCAATGGACTGACACCATCCCTGGAAGTGTCACTGCGGGGCTTAGGGCTGGTGGCACAGCTTCAGCATTCTTCATTTTCCGGCAGAGGAGATGACTCAGACTCCCTTTCCAAGGACATAAAGGGTCACCCCTCCAAACTGGTCAATTAGTCAGGTGCTCAACATGGGACTCCTCCCAGGAATCAAGAGAAGCAAAAACCTCACTTAATTTCTTTTCCTTTTTCTTAAATGCTAGTGATTGTGCAGTTAGGGTCGAGATGAGTATGCCTGGCTCTTTTTTCACAAAGACCCCAAACCCCAAAATGAGACTAGGGAAATCAGTTACAGATCTCAGGAAGTTTCTCTCAGCACCTCTACTGTGCCCAGGCAGGCTGGAGTGAGAGTTGTGCAGTCCTGTATGAAATGAGCTGGCAGTTCTCAGCCCAGCCGTGTAGTACAGCATCCTCTTTGAACAAAGCCCCCATATCACATATAACATCACAAAGGAGAGAGGCGGGGAGAAGGAAAAGGGAGGTAAAATGCATGACAGGAGGAATAGAGAAGACAGAAGGACATACAGTCATGGCCTGTGCTTGTTGCTAGTGCAGCAGTGCACATCTGCACTTCACAGCTTGTGCTCTGTGCTCTGGAGCTGCTGAAGGTCTAATGGCTTCTCCCACTGCTGTGCCATGATGTGACATGTCCTTGTCTGGGCATTACGAGGCCAGGAGGAAACTTTTAGGGAAAAGCTGCTCAACATTAACTGTGCTCAGCAGGGCAGCCTGGGCATTGCCTCCCTGACTGAATGATGAATAGCCTCAGCACTGCAACCTCCACAAAAATGCACTTGTCTGAATCTCTCCATGGCACATCACTGGCCTCCAGAGCCTAATTCCTGAAATTAGGTACTAGGGCAGAGGTTTTTGGTTTCCAAATCAGACAATGTGCTGGAGAGTGGCCAGAGGCTGTGGGTACACTGAGCGAGGGTGAGGTAATTTGGGGGGAAGCTTTCTGCCTACAGGGAGAGCAGGATGCGTGAGAGCAGGTCTGCAGCTCTCAGCTGGAGCAAAAATTACCGGCAGATTATCATCTTGATAGCAAGATTTAGTGCAAGGAGGGCCAGGCCAGGTGAGTCACCCTGCTGCTGCTGCCAGTCGTTGGGGCTGCTGATGGCTGTGATAACCCAATGAGCACGGAGTGGGGACCGGCGGGGAGATTGCCAGGTTAGTTATGGAGCTGGGCACTCTGGAATGTCAGCAGCTGCTGCCTGTGCCCCTTCATGCCACCAGATACTGGAGAGGACAGAGCACAGGGCCCGAGACATGCCAGCTTTTGCCACTTGTTACTCGGGTGGGCTGCACCCTAAGCATGGTGCAGCTGATCCTATCCCAGGAATTGGGTGCGGAAGCAGGTTTTGCTCCACCGCAAGCGCCTCCTCTGGGGGTGCACATGGGGAGCTGAGCATCTCCCAGCCCCAACAAGGCAACAGCTGAACTTGGCTCACTGAAACATGGTAAAGCACCAGGGACTAAAACCTGTGGCCAAGCTTCTGGGCAAGCCCAGACCAAAGATCTTAAAGAACTAAAGCAGAGGGGAATAAATTCCCCAAAGCAAGAAACAGCCTCCCTCGTTGTCTTCAAGAGCACCAGGCCCTGATGAGACAGGAATGTCTGGACTCTGCCATCTTCAGTTCAGTCATTTGCCACAGCAGATGAATGAGCTCAGATACTTGTCCTCTACTTCAGAGTTTGCACACCCAGCACCTCACCCATCTCAGCAGGTAGTGTCACATCAGGTATCGTTTTGACACCGTGGTCCCTTACCCTTGCTCTGTGAAGGTCTAATTAGAACAGTGATGGGCTCCCAAACAGTCCTGCTCAGTCTATTAGCCCGGGATCACGTTGCACCGGAGGGTGTGGAGAGGCCCTTGACACCAAAATATTTTGACAATCAAACATCCCCAAGCAACTCTAGGCACTGAGCACAGCTGATGTACGGGTGGCCAAAGCAGCTTTGAGCCGTCTAGAGCCACAGACACATAACAGAGCTCAGCAAATCCTTCCTGAGAAGTGGTGTGAACTCTTAAGTTACTGCTACACATGAAGCCAGCAGTCCTCTCTGCACACCCAGTGCCACCTATGCTGGTGAGTCTGACAGGAGCCCCAGTCTGTGCAAGCTGAGATGCTGGTGCACACTGGTGCTGCTGACTGCTCGGTTTTCAGGAGCCACGTACACCCTACAGAGCACAGGAAAGCCATCACCCTCCACAGGCCCTTCCACACGGCCAGCACTGCACCTGCCAGCCCTTCCTGCAGCACAGAGAAGCAGAGATTGCAGACACTGCTGAACAGTCCCTGCAGCCATGAGGCTCCACAGACTCACCACTGTAACCAGTAAGGGATGCGAGGCTAAGGCTCTCTGGCTAACACTGCTGCATCTCCTGCTGAAGAGCAGAGATAGTGGCTGCCTCTGCTATGCATTGGGGGGTCTCTCCCCCATGAATGCACTCTAAGCCCAAACACATCACCCTCTTGCTGGGGCTCCCATCTTTCCATTGCTCTAGGTGGAAGCGGTGACTGGATGTGATGAGGTGCTACTTGGCCTGAAAAATCTTTAGATGTTGCAATTCGTTGCTCAGGGGCTGCAGCTGGTCTAGATTAGATTACACTGGGCTAACCAGAGAGATTTTTGCTGGGTTTCTCCAGCACATGCTAACCACAAATCATGAAGCAGCAAGAAGACCTAGAAAATGTTCACGTCTGAAATGCTTTCTCACAAAGCAAGTCCAATTAACAAAAAGTCCCATGAGGTCAAAAGAGAAATGAAAAGTAATCACTGGGGTCGGAGGTTGTACAGTGCACTGAGTATTGAAATTACTCACCCTGCTGCAGTCCAGCTACAAGACTTTCTGTTTGCTCTGCCCTAATTTTTGGGTGTTTTACAGTGATTGGAATGATAAATTAAACTCCTACACTAGAAAATAGCTGGTGGCAATGGAGGTGGGGTAATTTCATGAGTTAACTGTGACACACCAATATGAGAAACATTATGATCCAATTTTGGTTTCAATTTGGAGACAAAAGTACACCTCAGTGCTTATTTTGTCAAAATGGCTTATTCAGCTCAAGAACATATTTTGCATCCCTATTTCCCCTGCTGCACAGTGGAATATGATGCTGTGCACTCTGCTTGTCACAGCTCAGATTCTGTCTTACATTTCTGTAATGCCTTGCATGCTGGAGAGTTTTGGCATGCTTCACAAACTGCTGTATACATGGCCAGAATCAGACATGCAGCCACTTCTGGGGTGGAAGGCAGCAAGAATTGCATGTGCTGCACTGGGGGGAATAAGATTCTGTCCCGGAAGAGATGCTTTTGCATAGCATGTCATTAATGTCAATCTCTGAACACCCAGCAAGCTCCTGGCTACAAGTTTAGCTGCATCTCAAGGACTGGAAATTTTACTGCTGGGATGTGAACCTGTAGTTCCAGGCAATCTATTTATGCCTAACCTGCTAGGCTGTCAGCAGCTGTTTTCATCACTTACATACACTATAGAACAATAATAGATGAATATCAATGTAGATCTCAGCCTCCTGCACCTTTTGGAAGGGGTTATGTCTTCTCAAAAGATAATTTTGAGAAAGGAATCAACACCAGGTGGAAAAGGAGTCAAGTTGCCAGAAAAAGAGTCGTCATGTCTCTCCCACCTCTCATCATCTGCAGGTGCCTCTTCTTTTCACTGCCACACAGTGCAAGAAGGAGGCACATCGTGAAGCTGGGGAGGGCAAAGGTGGAGTAGGAGGGAGGACATGGCTTGGGCTGTGATTCTCACTGAGCTGCGTTAGCTGCAGAGATTGAGGAGTGCATGGCAGCAAAGGTGTAACACAAGTCCTGCTCTCCCAGTGCCTTCTGCAGCACTCAGGGTCCTGCACATCCCTCCCTGCTTGAAGAGAGCAGTGTGACCACTCAACTGACTATCACAGTGAGAGTTCGGTACCTGGAGCTGACATGTCCCCACTGAACATGCTCCTTAATTCAGGCTCCTAATCCTATTCCCATATCAAATGCCAGATTCCAGGCATCCTGCAGCTTCCGTGACACCTACCTGGAGCCACATGCTATAGCCTACCTGCTCATCTCCATCCCTTTTCCCAAAATCCTGGATGCCAAAAGCTTGTCCTGGCAGTCAGAGAGGTTCCAGCAAGGTTCTTGTTGAGGTACCTGCTTGTTGCCTTCCAGCACTTGGGAAGGTACCAGTGAAAAGGCAGGTGATGCTGAGCAGATTGGAAGTTGACCAAGGGCACCTGTGACCTGCCCACAGTGCTGCTACCAGCTTCTTCCTCAACTGGGTATTAGTTTACTTGTTTTGATTTTAAACAGGCCTAAAAATTGGCTGTTCTTAGGGAAGGAGAGGAAAAAAATCCCTTTTTCCATGCCACCCTTTTTTAATGTCATCCTGGAGCTACGTGGGGGGAATGATGCCCCTTTCTTCCTGCACACTGAGGAGGTACAGAGGAAAGAGCAGTCCCTGTGGCCCTGAGCACTGCCTGGGGCACTGGCTGGCAGCTGAAGAAGACCTGGTTTGCAGCCACACACCCAAGTGCTGTGGTGTGTGTCCTACCTCAGCCTGAATCACAGCTGCCAGCAGGAGGGAACACCTGGGTTTGCAGGGAACGCTGCCTTCGGCTGCACCCAGCTCCCTGTGCACGGGAAACCACAGCCCTGGGTACGGCGTAGCTGAAACTTGGGGGAGCGTCTTCAAGCAGTGAGCAGACTACTGCTATTTTTCAGAAGGCATTTCCATTTTGGTGGGGTAGAGGTTAACAAGTGGTTGGCTATAAAATGGGATCTAACATAATGAAAAAATTCATTGCTGCTGACACACTATAGCCCTGAGCCAGCTGATCTGTCCCTGGTGCCCAGTGGCCACGAGGACACAACAGCCTCCCAAAACATTCAACTAAATATTCTGCATGCAGGGCTGCAGGGTGCTGGGTACCCCACTAGCTGGAGTTTGCTGGAATGTTAACCTAATTTCCTAAGCACTGATGTAGGAATGAGAGGTCACTGGCAAGCCAACGTACCGGCCTGTCTCTATAAGGTGCTGTGGCTGAACAGGGCTGAGGTTTCACCTCCAAAGTCAGTGTCTGGATAACGAGCTTGAAATCAGCAAACAGAAGAAAATCAAACTCATTCCAGGCTCTGCCTTTCCTTGCCACCGTGCACCATCCCAGATGCTTCCTGTTCCTCAACAGCATCTTCCACCTTGAGACATTTGAGAGAGCGTTTCCTTTCATCTCAGAAAGTAGCATGTGGGGCAGAGAGACAACAAAGCTCTGATATCTCAGAGCCACATCTCTGCCTTGTGTATTTCTGTGCAGTGCCAAAAACCATCGGGGTGGGCAGCCCTGGGTCGCCGCTATCTCCAGCCCTGCCTCTTCTCCCTGACCACAGGCAAATGTGGCTCTGCTTTGGACCAGGATCTTGTACCGGCCTCCAATGTCATTTGTTCCATCACCTGGACCTGTTGTTTTCAAATGAAGGGGCCAAGGGATATATTTGTTGATGGTATGTGTGTTGGTTACTACCAGGACTGCAGTTTTAAGGATTTTCCACATATCGTGTGTCCTGTGTCCGTCCACGTTGCAGTGCAGTGACCCAGACACAACACTGACAGCTGCAGGGTAAATAAATAAAAACAGAGTATTTTGATCTTGGAAAGGGAGGTGGTTTGGAGGGAAAGGGGGGGCCAGGGTGTCAGCAGCCAGAACAGGGTGGCCACAGCTGTGATGGGAACAGATGCGGCACAGGGAGCGGGAGCAGGGAATAAAGTTCTGCAAATGCAAGCAATGCTGGAGAGTCTTGGAGAATGGCATGCATATTTGGGACAGGTGGGAAGTGTTTACATTGAAATAAGAAAGATGATGGCCTGACAGAATGCTGGTCATGTTACCTGTGACCCAAACTGACCGGCCACAGTTCTCATGGGCCCAGAACATCTGAGACCACCATTTCTTTGTCACAGCAGAGCCCACAGAATGCATGTAGTGTCCCGTGCAGTGGTAGGGCTGCTGCTGCTTGCAGGTGTTTTGTCCCTCTCACAAGAAAGCTGATGTTGCCTCTAAGCCAGCCTTTATCCCAGCCTAGCTTGTGGTAGGTCTCTGTAGGACCCCTGTGGGAGCCTTGAACCAGGCAGGTACAAGGCAATATCAAGACCTGAGCCAGCAAACCCACCAGTGTGGTCTCCAGCACAGCTGGAGCACAGCTGGCAGTGCTCAAAGACACATACCTGACTCACCCCAAACAGCAGCTCTGCCATGGCTGGGTTCCAAGCTGGTTGCATTGGTTTATTGGCTTTGGTGCTTGGTTTTTGTTTTGGTTGTTTTGTGTTTTTTTGGTTGGTTGTTTTTTTGAAAATCTAGCAGAAGTTATTTCTCAACCGATGTTTAAATGATGAGACAACTAGAGTTGCACACCTTTCAAACTCTCACAAGCAGCCCAGCTACCAGGAGGAGCTCAGTGAGGCTCTTGCAAAGCAGGTATCCTGCTGCTGGCTGCTGCCTCACTGAAGTGGCATTTGGGCACGAAGCAGTTGTGCTGTGTGCTCTCTCTGCTGATGGTCATTAGACCATCATTAGAGATGGAGGTTGTGGTGCTTGTTGCAGAGGATCCTTGCAATGCTTCACTGAATTTCATCCATCCAAAGGACTCATCACAACAAATGATGTGAACAAAATCCTTCTTTTCTTCTGGCCCTTTATACCCTTTCCATAAAACATTAAGGAATGGGTTTTTCAAGAACTCTAGAGGCACATGTGTCCCCATTTAAAATTAGTGGAGGGCTGGGAACCCATCTCCCTAAGGTGCTCTTGAAACCCCAGCTAAAAGGGTTAAGCTGAGCCCAGCAAAGACAGACAGCATGGCTCTGTCGTACCTGCATTACACAAGAGTGGCAAGGAGACTTGCTCAAGGTCATTTTATGCAGTGCACTGAAGAGTAGAGACCAGAGAATCCATCTCTTAAGCCTCCACTCTGCCTCCAAGCTTCCCCTTTTGCTCCTGGCTGCTTGCTGACTTGTGTGACCCGTGGGAGAAGAAATCCTCCTGACTTCAGCTATGTCACAGGAGGATGCTCAAAGGCAGCTTGCAAGAAAGTTTGAGCATTTCTAATCAAGTTTCAGAAAGGCTCACAAACACAAAGTCATGTTGAGAGACATTCCCTGCATTTATTCACACCCTAGCCCCTAGATAAAAATAGCTCTGTATGTTAAGTTTAGGACCACAGAAAGCCCAGTGGATAGCAAGGGATTATCACAAAAGGGCAGCAAGGCAGTCAAAAAGAGCCTGAGGGACATTTTGTACGATTTCCATGAAGAGAATAATTAATTCAGACTGTGTACAGACAGCTCTGGGAGTGTCCACTCTGGAGATGTTCAAAGAGTCCTTTGCTGCTTTGGGCTCACTTTAAATCGTGTCCTACAAAACCACTTCAGCTATGCATTTCTTTTCAGTTATACAGAGTGCTTGAATGCCAAGGGATCAGAGAAAACTTTGTTATTAAAGAGCTGCAAGACTTTAACAAGGCACACAGTCATTAGAAAGTTGTTGAGTCATGAAAATACTCTCAATAATTTGAAATTAATGTTTAGTGTGTGCTGTACCATAAAAATGCTTAGATGTTGTGGCCATGGATACCAAAGAAAAGCCTTAAGGCCGTGGCTACGCGAGCAAGTTACCGCAAGGTGAGCGAGGGTGTAATTTCAGAGCACACCACTTACAATAAGGTAACTTCCCTTTTTCCAGCTCTTGTCCTGGGACCAGGGGAGGTGGTTAAGTCCTTGCTGAACATGGCACAGGCTGCCTTTCGAAGGCCGTTGGCTGAGGGTGTGCACATGGCTGGCTACAGCAGAACAGATAAGGTGCAGTAGATCTGTGCAATAACTGATCTAATCTTTTAGTAACTTTGCTCTCCAGCACAGATGCAAGGATGGATGGATTATGTATAGCAGCAAATGCCGTAGGAATGGACACAATCAGATAATTAAGAAGGTAAATAGAAATGGCTGGCGCTTAATGTGAAGATTCTGTTTCATAAGAACAAATATATATATTAATAAATGCTTGCAAATAGCAAACAGGGTTCTAGTTTCCCTGTACCAATGACTCTCTTGACAAGGCAGAGAAAAATGACAAACTGGCAAGTGTTTCCTTCTCTCCTTTCTTTTCCAGAAAAACACAATTATCTGAATTCAGACTGCTTCTGGTAATCTGTCCTTTCTTTTCCATCTTTGGCAAAGCAAAGTTCCAGGGTATCCTGGAGATTTTTATCTTCAACACAGTAACGATCATTGCTTCTTTCTTTTCTTCTTACATCAGTGTCTCAAGAGTTAAACTACCTGGAAGAAGGGGATTTTAGTAGAAGATCCGGAGTGGTGAACATTATCAGCAGTGTTAATCTGTCACATCTTTCCTGGACTGTACATACCACGCTCCATCACTCTGGCATGTCATGGCCTGCATTGTTACAAGATGTGCTGAAGCTGTAGCCAGCCATAGTTTGGCATCTCAGTGAACCTTCTGATCCAAGAAAATACAGGAAGGAGAAAATAATAGTGCCATTTTCAAAAAGAAAAAACCCTACACAGACCAACCCACCTTATAAAAATCAACCAAAACTCCTAGACTTCTAAGCGAGTACTAAAATAGAATTTTTCAAACACAACCTTAGAACAAACCTGTTTGAATTAAAGGTGAGCTAGAGCCTTGATTGCACATCACTAAGAGATGCCAGGTGGCTCAAAATCTAGAGTTTTTCTCTGACATTTTTCTCTCATATTCAGACACATACAAACTAAAAAAAAATATAAAGTATTTGTTTTCCTGGTTCCCATTTCCCACTTCTGGAAAGAACCCGGCCAGCAGCCAGGCTGGCCTGAAAACATCCCGTGTTATCTGAGCTTGGAAATGCAGCAGACTCAAGCTGGAGCAGTCCTTGGAGTTGACTTGGAGAGCCCACACCCCAGTGCAGACACTGGACGGCAGACACCAGATGAGAGGGAAGGCTCTTGGCCCTATTGTTGTTGTTGAGCTCCTGGAAAGGAGCTAGTGAGAGGAAAAATGCTCTGGATAGGATAAAAAAAACTCTCACAGGAATGGATGATCTCACTTGTCCACACACACACACACCCAGATGCACAAATATATATAATTAACTGGAAAATACTGTGTGGTACAAAGGTTTCTTCAGCTTGGGATCATCACAGTTGGGCTAGTTAAGGTTGGTACAGCCATAACAAAGATTACTTCCCACACATCTCCTGCTAAGAGCCCTTCTACCACATCACAGCATTTTAGTAGGCATTTATATCTGTTGATAGGTACCTCTATGCTTTTCACACAGAGAAAACTAGGCATGTGATACAATTATTAAACATACATGTAACAGCCCATCTAGTCATCAGTAGAACAGAAGGGCTCTATGTACACACATGCTCTTATGTAGACAGACTCTGGACCCCTTTAAATGGTCACAGGGGTGTATAAGGGACAGGAGACAAAAAGACCGTGCTGTTTGAATATCATAAAGAATAAAAACAAAAGAAGGAATAAAATCAAAACAAGGAATGAAACCAAAAGCCAGTGAAGGCAGATCCACCTGGTTTTGCCCCTGTGCATGGCATCTGTGGTGGAACAAAGGGAGGGCCACTGGTGGTACTGTGGGATTTTGGGGTTTCTTAAGTAGCCCCATGACAATCTGGACACAGTTCCAGAAAGCAGCTCAGCTTACAGACATACGTTATCAGTTTCAAAACAAAACAAAACAACAGTCACAAAACATCTCGTGAACCTCTTTTCCCATTTCCTAGACAGTGCTTGCTAAGGGACACAGCAGAGTGCTCCTCAGAGCATGGCTGAGACCTTACCAGCTCACCAAAGCAGCAAAGGCATTGCCATGCATTGCTGGGCTGCCATATTACATAACAAACAAGTCCTTGCTCTATTCTGTTCCAAAGATATTATATATATGTACATATATATACAAAAATATATATATAGTTGTTTTTTGATCTGGGCTTGTTTTTATTTAAATGAAACACATATACCTCTGTTTGTTTTGTTGGTTGGTTGGTTGGGGAGTTTTTGGGTTTTTTTGCTGGTTTGTTTTTTTTAAGGGAGGGGGCATTTTGTTTAGGTTTTTGTTTTGTTTTAGGAAAAGCTATTAAGCATTCCCACATACTTTCCACTCACGCTGAAGATGAAGTTGTGTCCTTGAATACAGCTAATGGTACCCATTGTTTCCATCTCGGAGGTGCACATGGGCATCCTCAGCTCTGTCCAGGCCATTCTTCATCCTCAGGAGCTGCAGTGTGAGAGCAATATCAAACCTTCTCCTTGCAAAAATCCCACACAACATCTCTTAGAACTTTGCAAGAACCAGAACCATCTTAATAAAACCAAGGAACGAGAGGGAGAGCAAGAAAGGAGCTGTGTTACCTCTGCTTTGATAACTCCAGAAGCCACTTCATGCTTGTAGCATTAACTGGAAACAGTTTACTGCTTCCACTGTGCTGCTAGAGCAGGAGCTGTTGTTTGTCTCGCACTGAAGAAGTAGGACAGTGTTTCTCAGCAGGAAGGCCTGCCTGGATCCCAGACAAAGAAGGCTCAGGAACACCAGCCCTCAAATAACCCAACCACTCACTCAGCCTGACCCTTTACACATTGAAGAAAACTCACCACCGCAGCTGCAGGTTTCCATCCAGCTTCCCCACAAAACAGTTAACGTAATCCCTAAGCAGAGATACTAATGCGAGAAGCCAAGAACGGTTATTTTTTAGGTAACAAGAATGCCCCAAATTTCACTGGTGTTACATAACTTTTAGCTTCTTGTTCCAAGCCCCAAGCTACTGAAAAGCTTCTCTGTTTTTTAAGACTACAGGTCATTCCTTTCTCTGTGTCCAAGCTGCTCTTCCAATATATTTTTAAACTGTATGCTTGTTTCCAGTGAGTGTACTCCAAGTGACAGGAAAAACTCTGTAAGAGAGATTGTTTTCTTGCCTATAAATCTTAATTTGAAAGGAGACAGTATTTTTGAAATTCAAGGCCTAAGTTTTTTTCTCTGCAATATTTTTCTTCTGCCACTTACAGAAACACTTTGTCTCTAGAAGGAAGTTGCCTGATCAACTCTAAACTGAAGCAGGAGGCACAAGGCAAAAATCTCCTGTCTAACCAACATTTCTTGGCTGGAGGAGGTATTTTCTTTTAGACTATTTAGGACTTTATTCCTTTGTCTACATCCAGGTGTGCAGGATTTCTGTTAGGGAATGTTACATCCCCCTAAACACAATACAGCACAAATTTTTGGTTGTCTGGTCTCATTCTAAAATGCCCTAGGATGTCAGTGCTTCACCTAATCCTAAATTAGGAGCAATGACCCTCATGGTACAGACGACTCAGAGACGCTTTGAGGTTCACCTATCCATTTTAAGAGTCTTGACCAAAACATTATTTATTACAGGTTACTCAACAACAGCAACAAATATAAACTTGCAAGAACGGGTTGGGAGTGTCAAAGGCAGAAAAGTTCTACCCCAAAGGCTTATTCTTTATACAGACTTGATGGAAAAAAACAGCACAACACAATGATGAGAAGCTCAGAAAATGGCTTAACATCTCAGACAGTGGACAGGTTTCAGATGGGTGCAAACATACTCCTAAAGCCAGCTCCTCACCCCGATGACTTCTTGCTTCCATCCCCCAATTTAAACACTGCTGCTCTGATGGACTGGCTGCTAGAGCCCCTGCTGAATGCCGTGGCTCTCACCAGGATCTTGAAGCAGCCCAGAACTAGAGAACAGCTAGCAGGCCCCCAGCCACACAGTTAAAAGTCACTTAAAATCTCCCCTCTTTTTCAAAGCCTGGTACAGTGGGCTTTTCTTCACTTCAGGGACCCAACTTACCCCCTGCACAGTAGGTGATATCATGGTCTCATGCTTGGGCAGAGGAGATACCAAGATATTTGGGGACTTTGTGTGTAACTGATGGTAGCTCTGACTTCCTAGAGAGAGGAGATACAGCCTTTGCTCAGCACTGTGCCCCAGCTGGTTGCACTGACCACACTGAGGCACACTTCCAGGCGTACAGTTCATTATCAGATGAAGAGGGATATATAAAAATTCAAGATGGAGCACTGACTTGATAGCTGGATGTTCCTTTCTCAACCCCAGAAACAGCAGAAAACCTGGAAGACACAGAGACAAGTACAGAACAAATCAGCTTTCTCGTCTGTTGATGCTTTACATGGCCACGGCCAACACAAAGACAGGGAGAAGGATTCAGCTTGCCTTACAGCACAGGATCTCCATCCAACATGAGCACTCTGGGCTCGTGTCACAGCTGCTGGAAAAAAACAGGCATATTTTTAGGGAAGATTAGCCAGGCTTGTGTGGGCTGTCAGGTTAAAGTGACTCAGCCCCTAGACACACCTCTTGCTTTTTGCTTGTTAGAAGGGGTGTCTAGACAGCTCAGGTGTAGGCATTGCCTTGTCCACATTCAGCGGGATTAATCCCCGTTGGAGGACCACATGCTGTGCCAAGGCAGCCCTCTGACACCACCTTGGTAAGCAGGGCAGAGAGCTGCAAACAGGCAGAAGAAGCCTGTACCCCCACGAGGATTTAGTGGCCTCTCTCCTGGATGACTTGCACAGCCACATGTGGCTGCAAGCAAAAAAACAGTGCCCAGAGCCCAGCTCTCCTCTCCTCCTGGGGTGATTTGGTAACTGAGTTGTTCCCCTCTGGGAGCTCTGCAGGGGCAGCAAGAAGCAACACAGCAAGGAGGGCCAGCGCTGATGAAGCCCCCAATTAACCTGCCTGATGGACAGGCTTCTCCAAGCAACTCCCAGCATCTGGATGAAAACAGGAAGGCAGCCCTTGCTGCCCATGGTCTCCAGGGCAACATCCCCAGTGTGTACACAACAGGACCATCAGGTAGCTGTTTCTGTGTCACTGATCATCACAACCTTTTATTCCTGGCACAGGGCACAGAGAGATGAACGAGGTTGATATGAGAAATGGCACCACCCTGCTGTAATGGAGCTAATTCTTCAGTGTCATTCTCCAAAACTGACTGTGTGTCCACATACACAGACACACAAACACACCTCACTGCCCATTGTCTCAGTATCTCTCAGTTGTACCAGCACTGTTTACCTTAAAAGGCATCTTTTAATTTTTTTTTTAATTAATTTTCATTACTCGTGATCCAATCTCAGTGATGTCCACCCGTATATAGCAAAGCGTATCAGTTATCATGTTTATGTTTGGGAGTGGACTCAAACGGTTTGACTGCATAGTGGTAAGTGAATAGTTTTCACTAAAATGTCTAAATGCAAACAGAAATTTGGAGTCCAGCCCTGCTTCCATTTTTAGTCAATTCCTTCAACAGCCAGGTCCCAATAGTAACTCAAGATATTTCCAGTGAGAGAATAAGCGAGGTATGGAAGATCCTACAGACACGTTGCCTGTCCTAAATGCAAAAAGGACTCCAAAGGGAGGATGTAACAAATGAGATTTGGTGCGTCACACAGCCTGCATTCATGTGAAGAACTTTACACTGTATGACCCAGGTACAGTGATTTCTCTGAGTGCCCTGGTGCTCTTGTCTGATGCCCAGTAGTTTTCCAGTTGTCCAAACGTTGGGAAGCACTGTTAAACAGCTTATTTTAGTCTTGCCACATATATCAAAGTTCAAATAGCCAGACCTCTTTTGGTACCTGAGCCTATGATGATGACCACGAACTTAATCAATCAAAGGACTTTTCAACCACTTCCCAGAGGCATGAAGAAAGAGCAGCCCTGGAAGCCGAGGAACAATGAATACACTCACACGTAGGTATAGAGGGATTTGTGCAGAAATATCTGCATGTGCATGTGTGAGGGGAAAAGACAAGATGAACTAATCCCTCTCCTCGGGGCTATGTCTTTACTCTTTCAGACTGGCACGTGTCTCCTTTGTTTTCGATAATAAGAGGTAATTATATCTGAAATGTTAAACTGTAAATCCATCACGTAATTAAGGGAATTCAAACTGCACAGAACTATGGGAACATTTAAGGATGGATTAGGGACAGGGACTCTGAGAATCACACTCTGTGTTTTCCATTCCTTGACTCCAAGACTCAGGCAGTTTGCTACTTTCCCCAGGGACTTTCTATCTCCCCACCACAAGATAAGGGAACCACATGCTGATTCCAGGGACAAGCACTAGTGTACTGTGGTGGAACAAAACAGCCTTCAGAGAGGGGTTTATGGCTTGTGTTTCCTTTAATTTTTTTGACCCTTCTTATCACTAAACAAAAGCTTGTGGTCTTTCCTAGATAATCACATTTAAGCTCTTATAAAACCACATGCCTGGATAAAGCAAGTCTTATGCAACTCAGATGAAGCTTTTTTCCCCCAGTGTAATTATTACTGAAGAAATCCATCATATTTTACAGCAAAGCCTAAAATGCAAAGCACATAATTAAAAATACAGATGAAGTGTATTTCCACATCCTCCCACCCTCTGCCACTTACATTTGCAAACAAAGGAAGGAAGAAGAAAGGAGTACTAAAAAAGGAGACTCATTCTTTCCTCATAGGATCACCAGTGACACTCACCTCCCGTGGGCAGTGCAGGAGGGAGTGCCTGGGCTTATCCCACAGGAGGGAGTGTGGAAGCCTCTCCAGGGCAATGCTGGAGCCGTGGTGCTGCTGAAAGCAGGGATTCAAGCCATGGAAGCCTTAAATGCAGGGTCTGATGTCCTTCACATCTCTCTCTATTGGTGTCTGCTGGCCAAGCTCAGGCCCAAGGCATCAGTCCTTGCTTAGAGTGAGGCTGGCCTTGCTGCTATTGGGAAGGTGCACATCTGTGTACAGCTGGCTGGGCTGCCACACCAGAAGAGTTCTTCCTTAGAGAAAAGGAAAGCAAGGGTGGCTTGAGCACAGCCTCAGACATGAGCATCACCAGGAAAACAGGGGCAGACATCAGGAACTAGAGATTGCTTGGGTCCTGCTGGGTCCATTTTGTTCTTGGTGTCCAGGTGAACTGTATCTGACATTACAAGCAGAGGCAAGAGTCATTTGCACCTTTCTCCCCAACAGTTCTTTCCAAACACGAACAAAGAGTGATTTTTGGGGGGTGATCTTTGGGCAAGGAATGCCATTAGTTACACCACAGTCACTTGGGATAATATTTATTACCGATAGGATTTGTGGGGCAAGCTCAGACAAGGGAGATCAAATCACTGCTTCAGGGCAGCCCTTGACTTATAACTGCAGAAATGCCAACACCACAAAAAGTTAAATGCAAAATGGAATATGAGTGTACAGGGCTTGACTCAGAAATGATTAGATTTGGTGAGGTACTTTTATTTTACTTTGGGGTGTACATGGGTCATATTCTACATAAGTGTAAGAGCTAGAAACACATTTTGGATTGTTTGGGGGGGTTTGGTTGGTTGGTTGTTTTTTCTGGGAACTCAACCTCTTAGACATTAACAGACTTTTTTTTTTCTTATAATAGCATCACAGTGCGAAATTCAGAATAAAATTATGAGAACTGGCTACACAGTAACTACTACTCCCACTTCTGCATCCAGCATTGCAAAAATGTTGATGAAAAGCTAGACAACTTTCTTCCACTTACCACATTTGGATCATTAAACAACCCAAATATCTTCATATTTTGAGTATCATCCAATATTCGTTGAAATCTTTTGACTGGCCGGGATTTGTTTCCTTGCTGGAATAAGTGGGACAAGTACTCCACCCTTTCTTTTAAATAGACTTAAGGTGTACCATTGAAGTTACTTGGAACAGGGTGCAGGGACCATCAGGAAAGGATTAACTGTAACAAAATCTTTGTGAGGTTAAAAACTGGGCAAGCTGGTCATTTAAACTCTGCAATGGGTCATTTGCCTGCAGCAAACCAGCATTCCCAAAAACCAGCCTAATTACGTGTGTCTGCCTTAAAGGTGTTGCATGAGGGTTTCTGTTGTTACTGGAAGATGCCTCTATGGAAATGCCTCCATAAAGCTTTTGAGGAGCCACCAACTCGGACAGAGCGGACGGGTGGACTGCAGACTGGGATTTATTTAGTGAGAGGCGTGAAAAGCCAGCAATCCGGCCCAGCATTCCCTGGATTTCGTCTCTGGCACAGGAAGGGTTTGCATGTTTCCTGCTTGCGGCTTCTATTTTAGCCATGTTCATTGCTGGGATGCTTGGACACAGCTGTGCTGGTTCATTAACTGCCCAGCATGTCACTCAGCCCAAGCAAATGGCTTTGGGGTAGTGTTTTCCAATGACTCAAGGGAAGGGTAGACCTTTCTATTAGGAAAGGAAGGTGTTGGTCTAGGAGATATTTGATAATCCCCTGAGATACATTTAAAATGAGAAACAAAGAAGACTGAAGCAGGAGCAAGGCAGATTCCCACAGCAAAAGGACTGGGACTCAAATGAAAATTTCAGGAATAATCCTCAGCTACTGAGAAACCCTAATGAGACAGGAACCAAGACCATGAAGTGATCAATGAACTGGTATCTCCCTTTGCATTACAGCCAGTATCTGTAATAGAGAGCTCACTGCTCCTGCAGCTTTCCCTGTAGGCTCAGAAGTGAACAGTTTGAGGGTACTAACTGGACACCAAGAATGAGGGAAATGGATCTACAGTGTCCCCACCCTCTTTTGGTCATTACGTCCTGCTCTCAGGCGAGAGCCATTCACAAAATTAGAGCATGCTCAAGCCTTGCCCTTGAGTGTTTCAGTCTGGAAGGTGCCCTGCCCTGCTCCAGAAGCTGTGTCAGGGACGTGCTGAGCTGTGCAGCTGCTAGTTGGGTGCAGTTTCCAAAGAAACAGGGTCCACATCCTGCTGCAAGTGACTCAGGCTGAGATTATCCCACTCAGGAAGAGACAGAAGGAGCTGTCCCACCTCTTCCTCCAGGGAGGACTTGCAGCATGGAGGAGCAAAGCAGGTGCTGCAAGTGGGGAGGTTTGGGGCTTTTTTGTGTAGAAGAAAAGAGACAGCCCCTAAGGAAGGTGTTGTCTGCCAGCCCACGCTGCGGCATGCATCACAGTGACAGCCCTTGGCCAGGGGCAGTCTGGGAGAAGCATCCCCGGCACGCTGGCACGCCTCTGCTCCTTCCCCCAGCTGGCTGTAACCCCTGCACTGCCCTGCCACAGCGCTGCCTCCCTGCTCCTGCCTCCCCATGGGCATTGGGACAACCCCCTGGGACTGCTCCCTTCATCCTTTCCATGGCCAGTCTCTGGAAGGCCACTATGGGCCCGGGTAGAGTTAGGGGCTGTGGATACTTGGCTTTAAAAGCAGGAAATCCACATGACAACATGACAAGCATGAAGTCCCTGTAACTATTGCCATGCTGGTACTAACCTTGTCTCAATAACCAGCTGTGGAAGCCACTCATCTTAAGTATTTCCCAAGGCACCTAAAACTAGTTCTAGTTTAAAAATCAGATTCAGGCTTAGACAGGTCAGCAAGAAGTGAGCCCAGCAGCCCTAGAGCCATCAGTCCAGCCCCCTACCATGGCACAGCATTTCTCAGCAGGAGCCATTGAGAGGTCTTTCATTTATACACTCACATCTACATCTCTAAAAACATGGATACTGAAGAAAATAAGGACTCTGTAGTGTTACATCCCAATCCAACATGCTGTGCCTGTCACTGGGTTGTTCTAGCCTTTGACCTGCACTGTTACAGTTCTTCCCAAGTAGGATCCTCTGTAGTCACTTCCATGCACATGCACTCACACATGCCTGCACCACACAGGCTGCTGACTCCTGCTCCTCCAGGCAGTCAGTGCTGCTCCAATTGCCCACTGGAAACCCAGCTTGGCCCAAAAACTAAAGAGATTGACAAAAACACATTTCACTGCCCTTCCTGCAAAACTCTTGAACTCGTGAAAGTTGAACACATGAAAGCAATCTGAGGTTAGTGTGTAACACAAAAACCACATGAAAGAGATAATTTAGCATTAGACATATGTTACCAGAAGCAGGTTGAAACTAATACAGGTTTTGCATTCAGGTCATAAAATCCAGCCCTTACATCGCCTTGTGAGGTGTCCCTACTTAGCACGCCTTGATGGGGGAACAGCTACACGTGCTTCAATGCTGATACAAGTTGAACACACAGAACACCCTTCTCCTTCACTCTTTTCACCCACTCTGTGAAAGAGATACTCACACCTGCAGGATGGACTCTGAATGGTGACAGACAATCCAGGAGGAATATGTGTCAAAACCGTTTTCTGCTCCCATTCCAAACCTACTGAAAGGCCAGACCAACAAGCTGAATCCAAGCACTCCAGCAATCTTATAACGCTGGTTTTTATCATTGCCATAACATACCTTAAAAACCTGGTGCCAGTGATCCAGCTGGAGCACTAGAAGGGAGAGTAAGTGGTCCCCAGCACTGCCCACCAACTGTGGCTCTGGAACAGAGGGATGAGGGCAGAGATCAGTCTTCAAGCAGCATTAAGGAGCCTTTGGTGGATCTCTGTTCTGATCCTGGAGGAAATCACACATAACCTAATGTTAGAAATATCTGGCCATGGTTGACTCCTGCAGGATTCAACCGTGTTACCACTATTTTTACAGAACCCAAAGCACTCATGCTCACTTTAGGCCAGAAAAAACCAAACAAATTCAAAAAATTTCAAACAAGATGAAGTTCTGAAAACAGAGCTCTGTTGCACCTTTAAAAAGTGTGTTGGCAGAGGAACTGGATTTACTTTGAAAGTTAGTTTGGGATGAAAGAGCTACACAGCAAAATTCTAAATCCCTTTAGAGAACAGAATGAAATAAAAGCAGATATTTCATCTCTTAACACCTTGTCAGCAAAATTCTCCTTCTCGGGGAGGACTTTTTTCCTTTTGCAAAATTATTGTGCTAGTTTGCCAATGAAGCTTTTCTAAGAACAACATAGCTGCTTTCTCACCCTGCCTCTCCCAACACTTCAACACTCCCTTCTGTAGCCCATGCAGAAAATTCTTTCCCTTGGGGCCTGCAATGAAGTTCATACAAGTTACTGGGAGAAAACACTGCATGGATGTAGAACCCACTTCCCTCTTTCCTCTCTCCTTCCCCTTTTAAGTTCCTGACCCTGACTTTTAACTACTATTCTAGCTGGAGCCTCAGAAATGGATTTGATTTGAGATATTTCTACTGATGTGCTTTACACAAAAATAAACCTATCAAGGGGCACTAAAACTATGAAGATCAATCAACTCAGAGTCAGGTTGAAAAAAATTCCAGTGTGACCGATGGCCTGACTTGCTAATGATGTACTGGCAAACACAATTCGATTGATCTTGTGGGCTGCATTCAACTTGGGCTTTTAAAGAAAAATCTGGATAGAAATGTGAATATTAATCAAAACACACTATCATCGAGAAAGGTTTTATAAACATTCTGGGCTAGCAGTAAAGACCACAGAAGAGGACAGTCTATGTCCTATTTTTAACTCTTTATTCACCAGCTGAGAATAACTGGAAGAATAGCAAAGGTATCACACACTGACCTTAATTAAGACAGTGATTCACCCTTTGCTCTCTGCACACAAATGGAACAGCTTGGAGCTGGAAGGCTGACATGCAAAGAGAGTTTGGGTGAAGAGGTAATATTTACCATGCAGGGCATCTTTTGAGGGAGAATGTAGGGTTTCTGATAGACACATTATCCCAGAGAACACACAGAGTCATTCCTCTGTTTTTCTGGAAACCTAGAGAAATACAAGTATGAAAGGTATTGAGTTTTGAAAGTCTGGAAATCACAAGTTAATTTATCACTTTATCCTACCCCTTATAGAAAAAGGCTTTCATCAATCTAATTATACAATATATTTATTTTACAAAAAAACAGAACTTGCAACATCCAGAAAACTTTTTTTTTATTCTTTCTCACCTAATCTTCTTGTTCCAGGTGAAATGTCCTTCGAGAACAGCTCCAGAAAGAATGTTTGTCTTGTAAGAATCAACACAATGTATTTTCAGTGTTATTTTTGCTTTGACTGGATCTTCACAAAGTTAATTTGAACAGCAATCTTTTCTTGACTAAGGAGACCCAATATTGAAAGTATATTGAAAAAGGGGAAATTCCTTTCCAGTTTTATGATTAAGTTGTTCCAGAGGTTTCCAACTGATCCAAACTGAAGTCACTTCTTTATAAAACAGAATATATTTTAAAAGATATTATTCATGGTATTTCTACCATTGCTCCACAAAGGTATCAAATGTAATCATCCCACAACCTATCTTGAATGCCTGTCAACTACTGATAACGAAAATATTTATATCACTTTACAGTCATGATACCAAATGCCTTCAGATGAAACAGGGAACTACATCTCTATCTACCACATTGATAAAGAGCTTTAAAGAGAAAAAATGAACCAGAAGTATCACTTAGAGTTCCTGGGGAATGGGATTTCAAAAGCCTAGCTTTGCACCAGCAATTGAATAACCACACCTGTTCTGATGCCCAAAAAAGCCAAGGGCCTTGTGTAGGTGTCAGCATGGAGAGCCTGGTGCAGGACCACAACCAATCGTGGGTCCTTGTGCTGGGCTCTCTCCACAGTCTGGGTAGGGATAAAAAAAGGGAAGTTTGTCCAATCAAAGTGGGGAAAACTAAGAGTACAGAATCAACTTCAATCATAGCAGAGTCTGAGTCTTACAAAAGAGCTTCTGGAGAAAGCTATACATAGACATGAAAGTAAGCAAAAAACCTCCCTTGAAATAAAACATTTCAGATCAAGGCTTCAGCAAAATTTCCTTGCTTCACATCATCCTGGTGACAATACTTTTCTGTAGGAGGAAGCAAAGTGGCCTCTGTTTGGTAAACCCAGGGCTCAGAAATCAAAGCAGCCCAGCAGAGAAGTGGGAAAAACCACAGATCTGGTTTTATTTGGAGAGTTTTGAGTGGTTCTAGAGAAGCAGACCAGAAAGTAGTATTTCTAAAATGTCAAGAACCCAAATTCAAGGCTCAGACATCCTCCAAACTTGAGGTTTGACCAAAGAATATTAGGATTCAATCCCAATTCAATGAACACTGAGATGTGCCATGCCCATTTCTGTTTTTAAGGGCGGGGGAAGACTTCAGGCAGACTTCTTTCTCACAGGGCATGCACAGTGTGGGCAGCAGAAAGGCAGAATTTCTTGCTGTGCCATTGCCAATGTGATTTTTGCTGCCCAAGAGGAATTCTTTCCTCAGAGAGGAAGGCAGGGTAACAGCCAAGGCCACAAGGCACCACAGAGACTGACTGGTAGTCAAAACTGCAAGGTCAGGCTTTGTTACAGGGAACATCAAGGGTATGACCTGGCACCAGAGAGATGGTTCTTCTCTTCCCTGCTCTCCCTCATCCATTTCACAAATGTTGGTGGATCCTTCTGCCAGACCACGCTTCAAGCCTTTGAGGAAAGGAGCCTGACTCTAACTGGTCATTCAAAACCTCCTGCCCTGCCCCCTGCCAAAGGCTGTGCACTGATATGGGAATTGTAAACACAGAGAAATGGTTTTAAAATTAACATCCGTCCCTAAGCTTTTCACATGGTCAAACAAAATCTCACATGCAAATTCTTCCACAAATTTGTGTTTTTTCTATCCAATCCTACAGTGAAACTGAAGAATGGAGCTTAAGATCAGACAGCAGAATTAGTATCTTGAAGGATTTTGTGTCTCTAGATCACAAACGGTTTGGAGTGAGAATCCCGATCTATAAGTTAACAGAGCCAGAGGGCAGCCATGGCCAGCTAGGTTTGACTTCTGAAAGGATGCCAGCAACAAGGCTGCTCTGAATGAATATCCTGCATGAACCTGAGTGCAGCTGATGGGAAAAGCATCCAATCTCTACTGCAAATGATGGAATAAATCATAGTCCTGACTTTTGCTCCACGAATGGTTTCCGCTGTTAAAGTTGAAGACTTATATGCGGTATGAACTCATCCAACTTCTGACTACTAATTCTTATAATACTATTGCCCAAAGCAGCTTCTGTTTCTGGATTTGTCTTCCTTATATAGCATACTTGAAAACCAGACTTCTCTTGACTTGTTGTTTGGTAAGCTCAGGAGATGGACTGCACTGCAAGGCATTTGCCAATCCCCCAGTCATTTTTGTGGCTCCTCTCTGAAAGATCGCCAGGTTTTCAACATCCCTCTTTAATTGTGGGCACCACAGCTGGATGGAGTGTTCCCAAAGCAGTTGCACCAATGCCAAACACAGCAGTAAAGCAATCCCTGAGTACAGAGACAGGGAATATCAAGCAGGCATTAGAAAGGATCCAAGGATTGCTTTAGACCCTTTGGCTGCAGCACTAGAGTGAGAGATGACACTCAGCCAATTACGCATTCAAGCCCTCAATCATTTTCCAGACTCCTGTTTCTCAGCCCAGTCTATTCCATCTGGTACATAGATCTTAGATTTTTAATTTCCTTTACCTGTAGGATCCTGAAAAGAAAAATTATTTGCTATTTCCATTCTACCAAACGATCCAAACCATGCTAAACTGGTCCTTCTATCTGTTACCTGCTAACACCAGCAGTGTGGAACTCATGCCTTCTCACAGTCACTGACACACCATTAAGCAATTCAGTGCAAAAAATGGATCCCACTAGGAACACAACTATTTGATGTATTTACACGTTAAACCTCTTTACAAATCCCACTTTCAAATTTGTAACTGAAACAGTTGGACTCCATCTGCTATTTCTTATTTGACACTGTAACATTTGAGTTTATGAAAGAATATGTATGGGAGCAAGTTTAAGGCATATAGGAGGTTCTTCCATCAACATTAGTGTAATAATCAACCAGAGGCATTTCCTTTTTTTAAATCCAACTGAAGCTGACCATAGTTAATTGCCAAAAAAACAGTACTAGATATCTCCATGTGATACATTGCTTTAGTACGTCATTCCTTATGTATTCATTGCATATCCTTAAATTTCCTTGAATTAATATTAAATTATTAATGATCATAGCAATCTATTTAAAATATTGATCTAAATTTAGATTTCTTTAGCCTGCAGAACTTCCTCAGTGTTTCTTATAAGAAATCAAAATAAAGACCTAGGGAGTTCTTCAGCTTTGTACCTCTAGGATTTGGAGTTAGAAAAACCCAATGAGATTTGCATATGTAACTTTAAAACCTGATTAATATTCTCCCAAGTACCAATGAAGTGAAAATTATTCCATTATTCAGAGAAAACAGTCATCTTCTGTTTATTTATAAGATACAAAGAAGGTTCTTTTTGTGCCACTATTATCAATTTTATCACAACCAGTCAAGCCAATTGAACTCCTATGGATTATTTAGTTTAAACTCTATTATCTTATTTATTTATCTGATTTTCCAAGGGAGAATGTTCTAATCAAACCTTCCTTGAGGCACCACCATTGAACTCTAATTGGGCATTGGTGAGCAAAGTAGCAGAAGCAGTTTTCACGCTTATGACAACAAGGAATCCAAGCATCCTAAAAGAGATCTGGGACACAGCATTTTTTCAGGCCACAAATCTACCGTGAGTATTCCAATATTTTCTTGCTCCCAAAAAAGCTCTAGGTTACCCTCTGCCTCCCTGGTGGCAGCCCCGCTCTGCAGCGGTTTGGCTGCTGTCTCCCTGAAAATTTCAGATTCCCAGCAGTCAGCTGCCGAGGGAGATGCTGTTCCAGAATTAAGTTTGTGATTCTACTGAAGGTCATTTTCTCCCCGTATGCAGGCGAGCACAGCCTGGCTGGTGCATTAGAATAAACAGATGCTATCAGCACCAGCAACAAATTATCTTCCTAGGCTTTGTAATTTCTGGAGAGTAGCAGGTTGCAGCAAGTCAATTTACATTGAGGATGGAGAGGGAGGGAAGCAGAGGTTACATTGGCATTAGCAAGCAATTCAGTACAAGGGAAAAGGAACAGTGAATTGGAGCTGGACAACTACATTGTGAAAGAAGCAATTATCTGTGCACCCATATTGCTCCCAGTGAGGTACACAGCAAACCAGAGGTGGGGATGTGGAGGTTTCACACCTGAAAGGGATTTGTGCTTTATGCTCAAGTGCAAAGAAAACCAGAGAGGGCACATGCATTTGCGTGTAAATGTTTTGGGACATGTAACTCTCCACATGAAAAGCAGTTCCTTGCACCAGGACTTGGGGATATGCTGCAGCAGGAGGGGACAACCCACTCTCTGTTTGCTGTTTCCAGGAGAACACTTTTCTACGGATGAGATTCCAGTCCCAAAACCAGAGTGGTGGCATAACCACACTCAGGAATCCTTCCACTGCTTCTCTGCAGGAGTGGGAGAGCACATCTCCCTATGTATTTTCAGATGCACAAATATTTTAGCCTGTAGTACTATGCATAAGTACCTGCCCATAAATTGACAGAACTGGCAGAAAGACACGGAAAAACTTTATAACAAAATGAGGAATGGAGCTCCACACTCCTAAAACCCAACTTGGGGTCCCACAGAAGACGACTTGCTCAATTTCTGTGACCCAGGCTGGTCTCTGCTATGTTCAGACAGAGCACACACACCTGTGTGTGCACAGAACTGCAAGATAAGCCCTGAAGTTTGTGTAATTTCTCCAGGTAAGATACCCATTAAAGGCAAGTCTTACACTTCTGTTTTTAGTCATGGTATCTCTACACCCATTTCACACTGGCACAAAAAGCCTGCACTGCTTTTTCATAACGTTTTCCTCTGTGTTTTAAAAATAATTCATATTTATTATTGGGGCTGGGGAGCAATGAAACCATCTGCTGCAATCTTATTTGCAGAAGACAGCAGACATTCATTTCAAAACTAGTCTGGCTTTGTCATCACAGTGGAAGACGCTATTTCAGCATTCCTCTGCTGGGATGGAAAGACAAAGCTACCACACATCTCCATGCAGGTAACTCTTCCTACCTCTAAACTCAAGGGAATTGTACTTCCCTTCCCATATGTGCTGGAAAAAAATATTTATTCCAGCACCCTGCACCTACAGCCCTGTTGTTTTCTACTGCTGTCAAGAAAATATCTGCAGATATTGATGAGTTTTGATGTTTCATTCATATCAATCCACAGCTGCCTCTACTATCTGATATTAGTTTGCATTTGCCCAGCCAAAAAAGGAAACTAATCTTACCAGTCCTGAAAGACTTCAGGACAAATGTGAGGGGGTAAGTCACTCATGAAACTCAGAGATATAGAAATTCCTTTAGTTTTTCTATAAGAACACATTTATATTTTTAGTCTAGAGGAACACACAAAATTTAGAGATCAGTAACCTTTGCAGGCTACATTAGAGCTAGAGGCAAAAAATTTTGCCCAGCCACTTTCAAAGCATTAAAAATGTTACTCTATGTTCCCTACATCATCGTTGAGATACTTCTGGGTTTCCATCTGCTGTCCTCATCCCTCATTTCCCTTACCTGAAAGAGTGCAATGAAAATTCTACTGCCATTCTTTGTCTGATGTTCACTAAAGATCTCCTAGGGGACATCTGTAGATCAAGGGTTTCAGTGGAGCAGGACCAGTCTTTCCTTCAAATGATTCAAGGGATTTCTCATGCCTTCTCCTTTCCCCTATTAAATAACCAATTCAGAACAAAGAAATACGTTCAATAACATGACTCAAAACTAAGAGTTCTCAACAATTTCAAGTCAGTAGCATTTAAAATTCTAGGGCAGCTATTCACACAAAGCTGAAAGTAATCAGTACAAATCTAGATTATTTTAGGAAGAGTCTGATGTCTCCTTTTCAAACTGCTGGGTAACTGTAATACAAACAAAATCAGGCTGCTGATTCTCTGATTTAAGAGCTTGCAACATTAGAAATTAAAGAATCCAGTCTCCTGACTCATTTCCGTGCCTTTGGACTGCTATCAAACCTGGGTGGGTGCAGCATCTCATCCTTCTAGCATAATATTTACAATATTCTGCTATTCCTCTCTCAAGCCCTGTTAAGGTTTCTTGATTTTTCAATTCAGTTCAAAACAGGAGCAGTACTTTTTCTCTCCTAATGTGTGTTAATATTTTAGGTGAACCCAGTTGAAATGGCCTGTGATCAACTTTCAAGGGGCAGATCCATATATCATATTATAGGCAAATCACTACATTGCTCAACATTTCAAATGATGCTAAAAAAGAAATCTTAGCAGAGGGACAAGTCCAAATATTCTCCTAAGGAAATTGGGCTAGCACATTTAAAGCACAAAAGTTTCCATAGCCAAAACATTCACATCTGGATGCTTTTAACTTAGTCAGCATGGCCAGACACCCACTTGTATCTGGGTGTTGTGCAATTCCAGCATGAAACTCAAACTCATACCATGAATCCAGAAGAAGCAGCCTAACACCCTGCCCTCACACCCTTTCTTGTAAATCTTTGGTCCTGGAGAACTTCTTCCAGCTCTAGGGTTTGGAATAACTTGTTTTCAGACCAAAGCTGTCTTCTCCAAACCAAGTCCTGTATCCTGGCTGAGTTAGCTGGAGTTAAATCAGCATAAAACTAAAATAGCACAATGGAAAGTCAGGCTTACTGTTAAATCATGCTCTATTTTTATCTGGCAAAGCACTTAAGCATGTGGTTGAGATGCACAGAACTTAAGCACATGCTTAAAGTTAGTCCTCTGTTTACATGCATTGTTAACTCAGGGTTTATAAATCAACTGATTTTGTGAATCTGGCTGAAATATTGTGATTTTTAAAAGAAAACACACACTGCTGATCTCCAAATATAAAAAGGGATCCACAGGGCCACGATGCAGAAGCTTGTACATCAAGCAGGAAAAGCTGAGTATTGGCAAGTGGGCCAAAAGCCCCCACAAACCTACAGAAAGGAAAAGGAATATTTCCAAGTGAACTGCGGGACAACACAAAGCAGGAAACAAATTTTGGAGTTAAGCAGGTTCAACCTTAGTAGAATAGGGGTACAAACATGGTGGTGCAGGTAAAGCCAAGCTTTTTCTAGCCCATCAGTTTACCCACAACTCTGTCCAAAAGCAGATGCTTAACAGACACACGACACAGGCCATGCACAGAATGGTCACAGCAAGCTTCTGGCCACTGGCAATTTAAGGGCTTGAAGCAATCTCCAAGCCCACACAGGCCATTGTGTTTAGAAGTCTCTCGTGAATGGGTCCTACAGAATTTTGACTTATCCTCGCCTAAATTTGTTTCATTTTGCTATTTCCAGTAACTGTCATCACTTCCACAATAAAATAATTTTAAAAGTACTACTTTTATTCAATGCCACTATCCATCTAGTTTCTTTAACACCCTTAGTTCTTATGTTGCAAGGAGAAAGCAATGGTCAGTTCCCATTCACCTCCTCCGTGTCACTCACGATTTTATGAGCCTCTGTCAAATGCTTCTTCATTTTTCAAGGCTGAAAAGCATTACTTTATTTAAACTTCCCCATTAAAAAAAAAAAAAAAAAAAGAGACATTCCATACTTCTAGCTACTCTTACTGCTCTTTTCTATGCTTTCTATTCCTAATGCATCTTTTTTGAAATTGAGTGAACAGTCCTACATGCAGCAGCCAAGAATGCAGGAACACGACAGGAAGATCCACATCCCTGTCTCTCTCCTCTACACACTGCAGTGGCGTAAGTTTTTTATTTCGCTGTCAATTATTTAAAAAAACCTCCAAAAATCTCTCTTTGACATTTATAGGACTTCCAGTACTTGTCTGACATTTCAGGAAAATAAGCAATCATGACTTTATTAATCATTTTCCTGAGTACAGAAACCACAGAAAACATAGCAACCTAGAGGTATGAATGGTCAGGATTATCTTCCCCTGTGTTATTTATGTATATTAACATTGACTTTTGTCTACTACTGTATTGCCCAGCCTCTCAAGATCCTTCAGAAAAGGACCAAAAAGGTTTTATTTTCACTGTGATAGTGAGTTTTTGGTATGAATTACTTCCCTGCCCTCCCTACTAATTCTTTTTTCCAGATAGGGCTGTTGAAGAACATAGTTTCCCCTGCCCCAGAAACTCTACAAGGACTGCCCTCCCCTCCTCACGCCCAAAAGATCACTAAAAGGTGCATGAACATTTTCTAGTGTGAAAATTGGCTAGTAACAGCTGTCTTTTTCTTCATACCTTGCTGAGACCTTTTCAAAATCCATTCAAAACCACAAGTACATTATATGAAGTGTCACATGCTTTTCCAGATGCTTATTCATTCCTTTGAAGATCTCCAGGTTTTGCAATGCATGCCTTTAATTTACAAGGGTCGTGTTAGCACACCCGCGCTATATCGTATTTAGGTATGCTGCCACTAAATCTGTTGTAATTTCCTTTCAATTTTTCCTGGTAGAGAAGCCAGACTTGAGTCACCTGCAGTTTTTTTCATCCCTGCTGGAACACTATTTAGGATTGGTGTCACGTTAGTTACCTCTGCTGGGATTGAGGCTGACTGAACCCAAAAGTTTCACCCCAGAGTCATTTAGAACATTTGAGTGAATAGCGTTTGTCCTGGTGATTTGCTATTGTTCATTTCATCCATGTCTGTTTTAAAAGCTCTTCTGCCAACAATTCAATTAGATACCATTCGTTGGAGGACTTTCCTGTTTGCTGTGCGGGCAGTGCCTCTGCTATCAGTGGGTTTGCTGACCACCTTTCACATCCTGAGCATTTGCTGAACCCACCAGACTGCCAGTTCCTGTCGTATTTGAAGGAAATTTGTTACGATTTCCATGGTTTTTGTGAGTCACTCCTCAAACCATTTTAGTTCGTGTTGCAATGAGTTTACATTTATCTTGTAAGAAATTATATTCCTCTCTGATTTCTTTGTTTAGGTCTGATTTCGACTTTTTAAAGGACACCATTTTATTGTCCCCTTCCTCCACTGTTTAACTGTAGTAACTTTTTGGGGGGTTAGATGAATTTTGGGAATGGGTATGTTTTCTCCACTGTACAGGCACAGTATTACACTCTTAGTTAATTTTTCTACTCATTAATGCTATTAAAATAAATTAAATTTCTTAATATTGCAATGCTTTTGAAATAAAAACTGTCATGGTCTTTGGGTTTTTTCCTAATGTTGTTATTTCTACCGAAGTAATTTAATTGACCATGAATTGGTCACTATTGCCAAGCCATTCTTCAGTGCAACAGCTGTAATTTAAACAAGGTCTTAGTCAAAAATTACCTTTCTCTTTTATTGATCTATTTAGAAATGTAAATTAAAATTTGCCCTTTATATCCTAAGTAGGATAAATCTTCTCCAGTCTATTTTCTTGCATACTCTCCATTGCCTCTGATCTTTTTAAAGTATTTCATAGATATTTTCACTGCCATGGTCAGCTGTTTAAAAGGATAAGTTTATAATAATGTTTTTCTTGATTTGGCATGGCAACATCCAATCCATAGAGAGGGGGTGGCAAATGATGATACAGATAATTGATTTATCTTATTGGACTCTGATTTCCAACCTACGGTGAGTCACTCCTCCAACAGCAAAATCTATTCCTGTTATTTCCACATCGTGAGTATCCTGGTAGTACAGTGCTGGGTACTGATCAGCTTCAGTCAGTAAGGTTTCTGTGAGGCCAATACAGTGAAATCCACCCATCCTGACCTTATATGCATTTAATATTTCTAGGAAAGCACAGATACTTTTGGTCTTGGTCTGCGTATGCCTCATTTAACTGGGGATTTGCTTAGACTCTTGGATTATCTGAACATTATTGATGTCTATTCTGTCCTGACATGAAGGCACAGAGGGAAATTTGCCGTCAGGATGAGAGTGTTCTTCTCCAGGATCTCATCTCAAATAATTTTGAAGACTCTCCTAGAGTTTGTTTTCATTCCCAGTGCCACCAACCTGGCTGTCCCCATTTCAGAAGACATCATCCCTCCCATCCATTTCTGAGCATCTCACCTGTTTCTAAAATGTCTCTCCTGTTTCTTCCCACACCACTTCCTTAGACACACAATGGGTCTCACTGTCTGGGGCAAGTATTTCTTGAATGCTGTAATGGAGCTCCTGTTCTTTACCATTTTCCCCTATCAAATTGTTATGTTTTGCCTCCTGGACCTCTCCGTTGTATTTCTCATTCACACAACCATGACCAGACATGGTGCACGAGGAAGGTCACCAGCTCCTCTCCAGTATCCTCTCAAAGGCTGCCCAGACACCACAAGACACAAAGCCCCCAGAACACAGGCAAACCACTAGATGCTCCCTACCTGGCCTCGTATTCCCAGTTCTCCACCCCACACAGCACCACAGCCTGCCTCTTCCTCCTCAGCGGGACCGTGGTTCTTCCAGCACGTCCGGTTTAAGTGGATACACAAAGTTGCCTTCTGGCAAGAGAGAGAGGTCTCACATGGACAGTATCTTTTGCACACGTTTACTCATTCCGTCTGAAACACGATTTTATGATTTGCCTCATTGTCTCCTAACTAAAGTACCAACAGCAAATCAAGCCAATTCTCCCAACCAAATCTCTTCTAAATGTTCACTGTGCATTCAGAACCCAGAAAACAAAGCTTCTTTTACCACACACCTAAAACTAGCACAAAAACAGGCGAACATGTGTTTTCCAGAGAGAAACCTTGGTTCTTATACTTCCTATCGCCACAGTCTTCACTTTCCTGTGCTTAGGGAAGTTTTCTTCTATTTAGAAGCCAACCTTCTGGGGAACACAATTGTGGTTTTTGCAATATTTTTATTTTCTAAAGACTGGCCCTGTGTTTAATTTGCAGAAATCACATGGTACAGAACTGATCAGGGAGTTTGGCACAGAGGCAGGAGGTACCTTCAACCCTTGGTCAATTAAACATGAAATGTAAAACCTGGCAGGTATTGCATTTAATCCTCTTTGCACCCCTTAGCCCCCTGCCAAGGATCAAAAGTACTTCTCTTCTTAAAAAGAATAAAAGACTTCAGAACACATCATCAACTCCTCCCTTCAGCCCTCAATACTGACAGTGTTATCTCTATACACAAAGCTTCTCCCCCTTTCTCCAGCTTGGCAACAAAAGCCAAGCTCAATGAATATTTTATATGTGTGTGGTTAATGGAGCATTCTGGCTCCAGTCCATTAGGAACCTTACACAACGGTGTATTAACTGCTTCTCAATGTAACATTTTGAGTCTGTCCACAGGGGATGTGTGTTTGCCAGTTGAGCCAACACACTATTATTGTCCTGTCAGCCTAGTTCCTGTGTTTGGTTGAAGAGCAGGGTCCTCTGCCACAGCAATTTGCCACCATTGTGCTCCCAGCAGCAACCCAAGAAGATTAGCTCGGCTCCAAGCTCTATTTTCCCCTTTGTATTTTAAGGTCTGTATCTCATGTGGGGTGGGTAATGCCTGCAGTCTTTCCCCTTCAAAGATATACAGAGGGATAAGCAATCACATCACAGATTAACATAAGGGTGAATATAAAGCAGTTGAGATCTTTAGTTGCAATGGAAATCAGGTCCCCATATTTTTTCATTAGCTCTGAAACTGGTAGCCTTAAAATCCCCCTGATTGATTGAAAACAAATGATAGCAGAATGACAACATTTGACAATGTACTTATTACCTCCTCACTTTAAAAACCTCCTTTGTTCCTCTGGGTCACCACAGGCAGAACACCATCTCCACCAAAACCAAAATCAGCACAAAGACATCTCAACAGTCAGTTGGGCACAGGTCACTCCCCTTAAAGCCAGGGACAGTGTAATTCCACCCTGCACACAGACAATATCCATGGTAAATGGTAAAAGGAAGCAGGTGCTGGATTTCTCAGATGAAGAGCCCTGTGAGAGTTAGGGGTCCAGATCTGAATGTTCCCTATGCCTCCCAGACAGTTTGTGGAGTGCACTGGAGCTTCCAAAGAGTGAATCATCCCAACCTAAGGCAGATGTCTAGAGTGGGTAAGGTGAACGGCATGGGCTGTTTATCACTCCTCACTGAGCAAAGAGGGAGTCTAGATGATAATCTTAAACTTTATGTTTTAGATAACCAAAATCAGGTGAGATGATTCCCAGCCCCAAGGTTTGCAGACTCATTACCAGGTGAGCCACAGACCCTGACAGACTTAGGGCAGAAAACAACAAGATAAAGAAAAGTGCTGATGTGGAAAGACTGATCTCATTCCTTCCTCCCTGAAAGCAGAAAGAGATGATGTTTCAGAAGGCAAAGCCCATCCCTTGCTCTCACATTGCTGCTGAAACACAGTGGAAGAAAGGGTCCACCCTTGCCGGACTCGCCAGGACACCGTAGTGCTTTCTACAACATCTGTATGAGGCAGCCACCACACCCGAGGGGCTTGGGTATTGCAGGCCAGTAAGCAAGGCCCAGAGCAGGCAGGGAGGGACACCTGGCCAAAAAATACGTGAGGTGAAGGCTTTTAATAGGTAGGGATCACCTCTAGACAAATGGTTCCTCCTCACCCAGCAGTGCCTGCACACCCGTGGCTTACCCAAAATGGGCAGTGGTGGAAGGGTCTGGAGCTGAGGAATGTGGGGAAATGTCTCAAAGACACATAATTAAGGGAAGTTCCATGCAAACTTTGGAGTAATTTCCCATTGCAAGGATTTGGAAGAAAAAGCAATGGTTTCCCCTAGTGCACTGACAGGATCACCATGTCTTGTCACTCTTGAGAAAGGACAGGCACCGCACAAATACAATCAAAAGCCATAAATCTGACTGACCAGAAGCTCAGCTGCTCTGAACACAGCTCTGAAGTCAGGTTGTTTCTCTGTCCCAGAGGCACAGGCAGCAAATCAGTCATCCCACCAGGAGATAATCCAGTTACCAGCCCTCCCTCTTCTCCCTCCCAGATCCCTCAGCTCCCCCCACGCCTCTTAGCGCTGTCATCAATGGAAAGTTTTAGAGAATTAGCTGAAAACGACCAAAGCGCCTAATTGACTGAAGAAGGGAAATGGCAACTTCCATCATCTCAGAAAGCTGCACCTTTCTCCTACTCATCTCAAAGCTGAATAAAGGAATTAAAAACACAGCCTGGGGCAGCCAGCAGAGATTTACAAGAAGCAGACATTAGTTCTAACTCTAAAGGCTGGGTGTGTGCATGAGCCAGGAGGAGCAAACAGAGAAAGGGAGCAGAAATATACAGCCTTTGCATTTAAAGAGGAGGAAGGAGAAGGAAAAAAAATGAAAAAAAAAAAATCAACAACCTTTAAACCCTTCCTAATGAAACAAAGATCATCCTGGCAAAATTAAATGCTACCCTACTTTGTTTATTTATCGACACAAAGAAAGAAGCAAGTTGGCACCTCAGAGGGTATTAAATCCTGGTTTTTTGCTGACTGAATGACCTCAGCTGAAATATTTTCCATGACAAGAGCCCAGAAGACGCTGGCACGGTGTCAGACAATAAGATTTTCAGAGTGTATTTACATTCTATCCATGGCCCCAGGCTGTTCCAAACCCATAGGCAGGTGCTGCCTTTATCTGTTCTTTGCTCACCTGGCTCCCTAGCAAAATGTTCCGAGACCTGTGGCTCAGCTGCCTTAACTGTTTGCTGCCTGGTGCTTAGAAAGCTTCAGAGACATCTGGAATTCTGGCAAATAGAGATGGAGACACTGTTTGCCCCTCAAAGCTGACCACTGAGTGGTGTGTAAGGCACTCTTGCCAAAAAGTAGAGGGAAAACAGTGGTGATGCAATGGTAAAAGACAGCTAAAAAACGGATTAACTCATGCTGAGAAAAGTGATGCTTTTTTAAAAAAGGAAGGGAGAAGGTAGTTCTTCCAAGGATGCACTGCATTTCCCACGACTTAGGATCTTTAAACTAGGTCTGGATAGCTCTCCAACAAGCAACAGTCAAGATCTGGAAGAAAACCGGAGGAGAGGGCTACAATTTTACAACTTCGAGCCTTGAAGCCTGTGCAGGACAATATTCCACTGTCAAGTAGAGGATACTCAGCAACCCACATCCATAAAGCAGTGGACAAAAGGGAGGGAGGCAGGCTAAGCCACAAAGAACCACAGTGTTCTGCCTTTCATCTCCATGGCACAAACTCCCTACATCGCAGGCTTCCAGCTACATTCTCCCTTAGACCAGCTCCTGTCCTGGTCTTCAGCAAAACAATCTGTTCCATCCCTGCGGTGGAAACGGCCTCCTCTTTGCTCAGTTTAATTTGGCTTCTCGTGCACAGCTCCTCTCTCTTGAGTAATAAGCCTCCAGGAGATGCTGTGAGAGGCTACGCCCTTCATACCGCCCAACCAGGAAGAATGATAATTGCACTTCTAACAGCACCATGTACAAGGCAGCCACCAAAGCAGAGGAAGCATGAATTAAAGCAGGATAAAAAGGAGGGGCTTTACCCTCTACCTAATAAGGTATTATTCATGCTTTTGGAAAGCTTCCTTGCAGAGAGATGAAAACAGACATAATGGGTATTCATAAGCAACTGCCTCTGGAAAAGGAAAGGCCTGCTTGCCATCTCACCCCCATTGTCAAGCTGGACTCACCTTCTACCTTCCCAGCCTTCAGCTCCCCCTCCCTTTCCTACCTTCTTGCTTTGTGTCCTTGTTTAACCTGTTTTGTACCCAAGTCAGCGACCCCTTGCCCTCGTGCATGCCTCAGGTCTGACCCACTCACACAGATCTTCACACCAGTTCCTCCAGTCCCATCACCTCCATCCAGCCAAGGAAAATTTCTTTTTTCCTTTCTTTTTCCCTTTCTCTCATTCTTATCCTCCCCACAAAGTTCTTCAACTCAAATTCGCGCCAGGCCTACTGTGTGCAAATCACTTCCCTTTTCATACTCCTCCTCCAGCCCACACCCACCATGCCACCCCACATCTGAAAGGATGCAGACATCTACTAAATGTGCTTGTAACTGTATTTCTGTATTTGTCTGGCCTCACTATTCAACCAGGAAACAAAATTGTGACCTTACCCTCCAACAAATTTATCATAATAAACTTTCACTCATGAACCCAAAACAATGGTGAGTATTAAACATCTTCACAAAGTAAATTACCCACTGCTCACTTACATAACCTGTCACTGTCCTTTTCAATCCTGTCCAACAGGTTATCACAGTGTGTGAGCACCTTGCAGCCTTTGCCATTTCTGAAGCTGTTCTATGCAAGCTGGGCAGGACTTGCCATGTTGGGAAGTGCAGCTCCAGGCACAAAACCAACCAAACAAAAAACAAACCCTGATTATACTTCACAAGGATTTTGGGTGCATAGCAAATGGACTCCTAGAGGAATTTTCTAAGAATCCTAATAAAGGTAAACATATCAACCCCATCAAAGTCACAGAAATTTGGGTATCCAATGAGCTAAGGGTTTTTGAAAGCTCTGTAGGCATCTTCAGGCACTAAAATGCCTTTGGAAACAAGACATGGAAACTGCAGCTAGGTGTTAAATGTTTAACCAGGTCTGTGGACAGCTCTTTGGTGCCTATCCTGGGATAAGATCGATATGCACACACGCACTAAGACCACCACACAAGTAGATGTACAGGGAATTTTTCAAAGCTGTCCCTTCCCTGGCTCTGCCCTCCCAACCATCATTACAGACTGGTTTAAAAAACAAACCACAACAAACAGACAAACAAAAAAATCCCCCAACAACCAATCAATCAACCTGCAGACCTCCTAGGATGAAATAAATAAGCAATGAAGAGCTCCTCTCAGCTGGAACAGCAATGACAAAAACGGAAGAAAACAGAAGACTAACCAGGTAGTGCACATGGTATCTGCCACCTTCCATTCTCAGCAGGAGCTCTGAGTGATGCCTGCACTCAATGTTGCTGCCACTGCCCAGCCCAAGGACATCTTTTAAACAATGCCCCACTGATAATCCTGTAAGGATTTTCAGCTCTGTCCTGCACAGCATTTTAATTACTCACACTGTTTCATGAGCTCAATCATTTACAGAAGGTATTTTCATCCCACTAATTGTAGGTTTCCCAGAGGACTCAGTACAGTATTTCACGTCCTCGGTGCTATTAAATGCATTAGGAAAGCATCCAGACTCCAGAAGTCAAAAATTTTTTGTGCATGCATATGTTTTAGGGGAGGAAGAGGGCAAATCAGGTAAAGGAAAACTTATAGGCATTAAACAAAAAAGAAATTTCAACTGTCAACTTTCAATGAAAAAAAAATAATCCAACAGACAATATTTCAAATAATGTTACAATAGACTCATTGAAGTCAGCAGCAGGTCTGGAACCTGAAATCTCTAATGCTAATAGCATGCAGCTATACCCCAGCACTGGGAAAAGCAATTTCATTAGTTAGTAGGTAAAGGTTATATCTGTATCTCTAATGGCACCCAGCCTAGGGAGCAATTCCCAGCCTCCCAGGACAGGTAGTACAGAACATCTCCTGCTGACACTGCCCTGGGCCAGCTTGGCTCTGGAGCAGAACGGCCATGCCCACAACGTGTGCCACTTGGCCTTGTGGCCATAAGACACAATAATTGCTTGTGTGTGTGCTTGAAGTCAACATGCCTAAAATAATTTGGGAGTTTTGCGGCAGCTCGTGAAGGAGGTGATTTTCCTGCCTGGCACTGAAGGGCTGTGCTGCACGGCCTGCAGGAGGAGGGTGGTGGCAGGGTACAGCCAAGGGCACAACATCTAGGATGGCACAGGAGGGCTGCAAGGGGCACATGGAAGCCAAACACCACAGTGCTGTGCTGCCTTATGGGAGCAGTCCTGCAGGCTGTTTTTTGGTGGAGTCTGGCTGATTCACCCCAATGCCAGACACAGAAATGGGCTGGGAGGCTGAGATTGCTGGCGTGGGTGAGCCATGACATTTACTGCAGGCTGTCACCTTAACAGGCAAACCATGAGAGTCAGAGACCCACAGCTTCCAAATGCAGTAACTAGAGCCATGTATTTTTAAGGAAGGAAAGAATGGAGGTTTCCAAGTGTGTCTGTATAGCATATCTTGAAAGGTAATAATGCCGTGCTACTGCATTCCCTGGAGTGGTGGTAACGTCAGCTCTTCCCTCCATGCCAAGGAAATTTAGACACAGCCCAAGGAGAAAACTGCAATTCTAGTGGAAAAAGGGCTGACATCTGCCAAGTCCCTGGAGCTCACCACACTGGGAGGGGTATGGAGATACAGCAGGTGGGGGATCTATAGCCCAAAGGAGAATCCCTTTTTCCAGCCCCTTTCTATCAGGTACAAAGTGCTCTAAAGTGAAGATAACATTCAGCCTTGTGTTTCATGATGCTGCAATGGTGAAAAAGGCTCACAAGTGCTGTCCCACAGATGAAGGCACCTGTATATGAGCTGGGTAGTCGTAACGCTCAGTGTAGATGCTCTTAGTTATGTGAAAATCAGGTTTGGCACCGTGGCTCATAACGGGGGCTGTGAGATGATCAGCAATAAATTATTGGATTGCTGTACCGCAGCTGTGACCTTGAGTCTTCAGAAAAAGCAGTCTCCACAATTGTGATCTCTGGGCTATTGTGGTATGTAGAGCCCAGGAGGCAAGTCTGGTTTACTCTGGCTCTTAGCAAACAACAATCTGCATCACAAAACCCATCATCACAGTTGGCATTAGCCATCAAGCATCTTACTAGTTATCTCTGCAGATATACCCAGGTGAAATGGCCCAGACAAGCCAAAAGACCCCTACCTGCATAAGAAATATTCATGCTGATCAGAATTGGCTGCTCATGACATGAGAACATGCAGCAGCTCTTCCAGTGCAGAAGAAGAGACATCCTCCAGCAGCTTCTTTTGCTGCTCCTTATAAGTGTTTTTCGATGTCAATTAAAGGTGATGGATCTTAGCACTAGGTGGGAATTAAACTCAATGGAGTTCCACTAACCAGAAATAACAATAAGGCCAAGACAATCTATTGGGAATTTCTTTTGACTTCAGGTATGTTTCCACTCAAAAACGTGACATGGATTGCAAGGACAGGACCACCCAAACCAATTACCTCAAGTACTGTCCTGTCCTGACAGCAATTGTATCCTGAGAGAATTCACTTTCACTACCCACAATTCTGCACCCTGGAACTCTCACCTGGCACATCTGACTGAGGTGGACCTAGGAATATTCTAAAAATGGAGCTTTTACATCCCCCGCAGGGGTACAAAGCACAGTGCAAACGGTGTGACTCAGATACTGCCTGGAACATGTAATGAGGATATTAAACTAGATCGTCGTTTTATAGGTTACCTTATTTTTAATTGGGAAAAAAAAAAAGAAAACACAGAAGCCAACCAACCTACATATTTGGCCTTCAGATGAGTTTTTTTGTTTTACGTGACAGCTTTTTCCTCTACTTAAAAATTTGCATAAATACTGTCAAGACAGGACATGCATGGTAAAGAATATGCAAAATCCTGAGCTAAGCCCAGCTGCCTCTCCCACTGTGCTGTGCCAGGACAGAGCAGCGGGGCTAGTACTGGAAGCAACCCCTCCTTCTCCATGCCACTAGGTCAGGGACATGGTCCTGCTGGCACAGAGCCCTTTGGGGAGCCTTTTGTGACAGACCCCACACAGAGAGCCCTGTTTGGGTTCACTCAGCCCTTTTCCTGCAAGGTCACCATGGTGGTGAAGGGGGATTTGCTTATTTTCCTGTGGAAATTGAGAATGAGAAGCTTCAATGTGACCTCTCCTGCCAAGAGGGGAGAGCAGGCAGGCAAAGCACGGTAGGGAAAGCCAAGGATGCTGGAAGGAACGTGAGGTTGTGTTTACCCACACAAGGGCACCCTGCGTGATTTCACGCAGAATTAATTCAGCTCGTGCAAACTCCCGTGCAGACATTTGTGGTTCAGGGAGATTTATCTCTGCTAACAGGATTAGGAAAGGTTTAAGCTAAACCAAAAGAGAAGAATGCACACAAGCACATTCACAGCTTAGAAAACAAACAAATACTGAGCAAACCTGCCTTTAGACGTGGCCAAAGCAACCAGAGCTCTCTTCCCAGCAGCCCTCGGCACAGAGAGCATGTTATCTAATGCCATCCTCTTTGCTGCTTTTCCTGCTGCACCCCTACCTTACCACCCACTCAGAACAGAAAATTGCTGCACTTTACACCTACATGTTGCTAAATAACTTACCTCACTCCAGAATTTGGCCCAAGTAGCCACACTGGAACATGAAGAATTGTGCAAAACAGCTAAGAAATTTTTTTTGCCCTCTAAGAGGGCAGTGGGCAGAGTGTGCCTGTGCTGTGAGAGCCTGGCACTGTGCTGCAGTGGGAAAAGACAAAGGCAAAACAGAGCTCCAGCTGCTGAGCTCCACATGCAGCACAAGGAGGCCATTGCTCAAATCAGGTAAGACCAAGACTTCCAAAACCCCTCTTGGTAAGAAAACACTTCCCATTTAAACAGCCCCTTTGCAGTGAGGACATTTGCACACATTAATTGAGAGGGCATTTGCTGCCTGCCCCAGTAATACTGCTGCCATCTGTCCCGAGCTCTGCAGCAGTTCAGCTGGAGGTACCATGTGGCCCAACAGGGAAAGCAAAGTCTGCTGCATCCTCCTGAAAGGGCAGGGTGGATCTCCATCTGCAGGGTGTGGTTGCTTTGAGATGGAATTTGGTTTGGACTTTGGGGTAATAGCAGGAGTCCCGTGATGTTCATTCTGGAAAGGTGAGGATGTTTGGTTTACATTTTTTCCAAAAGGTTAGGAGCTGTGGTGAGCCTAATGATTCTGGCATGCCAACCTGTGCTACCCAGGGGGAAGAGCACCACCTTCTGAATTACCAAGTCAAATTGACTGTAGCAATCAACTTCTCCTTCTAAGTCCCCATCCAAAAACAAACAGGCCCAACCCTGCTTAACTTATGAGATCATAGCCCAAGGCAGTGTAGCTCCCTGAGACATCACTGCCTCACCCATCATCTACAAACATCAGTTGTGCAGGGATGGTAGGGATCTGTCCCAGATTTTACATACATAGAGATCTCTGACCAATGACATAAGCCCACTAGAAAGTGCCTGCAGCACCTCTCCAAGGTGGTAGGCAACCTGCAGAGCCATGGAAATAAGGACAGAACAGTGGAGTCATTAGGAACATGTCCTTTGTCGATCTCTAACCTCTCCTGGCTGGCTCAGAGTGAAAACCTCTTGCCCAAACTGGTGTTTGTCATTCAAAGCTGCCTTTTGTGAACCTTGCCACACCAACGCTTTGCTGCTGCTCTGTTCTACTCTGGGTAATGTATTCATCTCGCCATCACCTTAGAACCTATTTGTATTATTAAATCGCGAAAAGAAATTGGTTTTCCCTTGATACCTTCAAATCAAAGCTGCTGGAGCTGGAGATCTTTCTTCTCTTAAGGAATGTTACTAACCCTTAATGGGTTTCTCAAATGCATAATCCATACCTTTTGCTTTATAAATCATAGTCTTATTGTCCTACAATTCATGCCTGGCTCATCACTGAAGCAAAAAGCTCTCGTTGACTTCTTCTTGATTCTGGCCTTTTCACAGCATTGGTTCTCTGACATCAATACAGGAATCTTCACCACTGCTAACAGAATTAACTTTATCGATCCACACCTTACACGTGATAAAACAGAGGTATGACAAGCTGCAGAGGTTCGTGACAGGTCAGGCTGTGACTCCACCTCTACCTGATATCAGAAGGCCTGAACTCTGGACCCAAGACAGCTCTTTAACCACTACTTTCTATCAACTTTTTTCTCCATGAGATGTTTTGCAACAAAAAACACATGAAACAGAAAGAATTGGAGAAAAACAACTCTTAATCTCCTAAACAGAGCAAAAGTGTTGTAACTGGTACACTTGATAAGCATTTCATAAGTTGCATCATCTTGAGTGTCTTGCTTGACAGCCTTGATCCTGGAAATTAGTTCCATTCAATGGTTTAATAAAGAAAATCACGTTAACTAATTGACAATGTGTATACCACTTTTGCAGGTAAAACAAAACTAAGATGAGCTGACATTATATAGAAGAGAAGATCAAAAGTCAAAATTAGCTTGATCATTTGTGAAAATTGGGGGTGGGGGGTTTAATTTAGTAAAAATCAGTGCAAGATGCTATGCTTGTAAAGGCATCCTTCCCGCCTGCTCAGCAAAGGTGAGCTCTCAACTGGTGGATTGCCTGTAGCCTCACTCACCCTTCAAGAAGTATGTGGACAGATCACAGAGTTCAGGGAAAATCAGAAATTTGGGAAACACCATCTCCAGCAAACACATGAGCTGGGGTGTTTAGGCAAGGGGAGAGCTGGTTAAAGGGAGCAAGTGGGACGTCCTCAACTGTGTGAAAGGCCATGCAAGAAAAGGCTTCCAATCAGCTCTTCTCCAGTGGCCGTATGAAAAATTCACTTTTGATTCCTGGACCCATTTCTGTACCAATTGCATACTTTATGGTTAAGAAAGAAGCTTGAAATGTAATTTAAGGGTAATCTAAAGGTTAAAAAAGTTGAAGTTAAAAAAAAAGACAAACTGAAAAAAGTTTGTCTTATGTCATGATTTGGCTCATGCTGGATGGGAAGACACAGGATTTTTGATCACCATTTGGCAGTGCTTACTTTCTTCCCTAAAGGGTCTTTAAATGGCACCAACATTTTATCAACCATGTTACCTCCTCCCATTGTCTATGTTTTCCTTGACATGGGTATCTTGAGCCTTGAGCAGCTTTCCAAAGCACCCAGGCTGCACAGGGGACATGGAGCCCCTGTCCCTATTTTATTGCAACTCAGCATCAAATTCCTCCTTATCTCCCTGCAGCACCTTCTAAAACTCAATCTGATTTGCTCTGCAGTGACCTATGTAGGTCTTACAGTGCTCTTCACCTCCCAGATTTCACTCTCTGCGCCCTGCAAGCATCAACATCCAGAGTAAATCTTCCCTCCAGCTAGGAGCTTGGCTTTCTCTCAGAGCAGTCTCATTTTCCTACCTTCATGCACACTTACATTTCCTTGATCAAGAGCATGAACTTCCATTAAACAGGAGAGTCTAAATGACAAGTGTTAAAGCACTTTTTTTAACCTATTCTCATTCAGCAGGTGCCCTACTTCCCTGTAGACTGGGCACTGCCTCCAGCCTACTCACAAAGCTGTGCCCTTACTGACACCAGCATCTCATTTTTATCCTGATTTCCAGCTCCTTGTAGACAAAAGAAAAAAATAGCAACTTGTGTGCATCACATCTAAAACCACGTGCATAAGTTCAAAGATAATTAGCCTTTTAGCTGCTAAATGCTGTGCAAAGCACACATTTAACAGCTAAAACTGATTTTAATCTTTGCTTAATTCTTTTGCCAGAGAGTCCCATTCATAGTGAGGCAGCTGTCTAAATATCTTGGCCCCTTGGGGTGAGGAGACGGGGGAGCCTCTTGTAATGCTTGTGTGTGACCTCAGCTGGCTTCTCCCACCAAGAGCTCCTTCCAACTCATTTGGGCAGAGGATGCCAGTGGGGCTAGGCCCCCAAGGAAATAGTTTATCTGTGAAGGCCAAAAATACTCTTTCCTTGGTTCGGATAGCCTGTAATAAAGTTGTAACAGAAATTTGGGCAGTGAGAGTGGCCAGATTAATGCAAAGTAGTGGCCATATTAGCAAGGAAGTACATGGATTTACACCCCATTGCCTTCACACTGGCCAGGTGTGAAACCATCAATCACTGCATCCTTCGCCCTCTATGACAGTAAAAAGAGTCTCCCCTTGAGTCAAAAAGGCTCTGAACAGCCAGAGGACAGCTGCAAACAGTGGGACAGTCACATGATTATACTGAAAACGCTGGGGTTTGACTGATATTTCTTCTTTCACACCACCTTGTCTAAGCTTTACTGCCTTAGAAGTGCCTTGCAATTATAACTCCTTAAAAATAAGTAAATAGAACATTTTTTTTTAATCATCTCAAATTGTCTTCTGTGGAATGTGATTGGACGTTAGTGCTTTCTACATCCAGGAGTGCTCATACATACACACAAAGGGATGACACCAGGACCCAACAACAAAAAAATTAATGAATCTTCCCTCTGCAGAATCCCAGCCCAAGGTCCATTTACCTCAGTGTCTTAATATTCTCCAATATTTAGGGAACTAAGACATTACTCTGTAGTCAGATGATACTCCTGCATTTGGGATATGTAAGGCACTGAGATAGGAAGGAACCGAACAAAAGAATATGCTTGTGTCTGTGGTGTGATGAGAAAATATCCTTTGCTCCTCCTCCTCAAAAAGGCTGGTGCACTCCTCAGCTCCAGACTAAGGCTAATTATCATTTAAAGATTAAAATACTCCTTATGTTTTGGATTTTTTAATTTTTCTTGACCAATTTCTCTCTTACTGGCCCCCGGCTTCTGAAATATAGGAAGCGGCATAAAAATTGCATTATTTTCAATACGTTCCTGGCACCTAATCAGGCAAGGTTTCCATTACAATTGCTGGCTAGTTCTTTTCGCCCTCAGAGCCTGGGAAACCACGGTCTTGTGTGAGGAAAGGAGATGAGAACCATGAAACAGAGCTGGGAGAGGACACAAATTGCAAGAGACATTTGGAAAGCAAACAGTCACCACAAGACAAGATTTTCCTTTCAGGCCTGTGCTCAGATGGGCTAAATTGTCAGCCAGTCCCTCTGCCAAATATTTCCCAATGGGTGGCTCCCACTGTCTCCCTGCTCAACACCACACCGAGAGACTTACAAAAAATTCAAAAGCCTTACAGACGGCAGGGAGTTTTATTTACCTCCCATTTACCTGGGGTGCACAGTTAGCTGATAGACTGCACAGCACTTTGAACTGGGAAAGCTCTAGACAGAGGAGTATTAGAGTTAGTAATGAAAATTATCATGAAGAAATTTTTTAATTTTCTGTCAGGGTCCCTATAAATGTAGTATATCCAAGTCTAAAAGACTGTTAGCTCACACAAGAGTTACAAAAAAACTTGATCTTGAATAAAGAGCCAACAGGATTCAGAAATCACACCTAAGAAGAAATAATAGAAAGGCTTGTCTAGAAACAGATATAAAAAAATAACAACAAATCCATTTGGGATCCCTCAGGCTTGCCTGCAAACCTTACAGTCGCCGTCCTAAGAGTTCACACCTACACTACGATTATACAAGACTTCTTCTCTTGCAAAATCAAACAAAACCCACAGTCCATCACAAGATAGGTATAAATACATGACAGTTTTGTCCTCAACATTGTTACTTTTCCCAATTTGATATACCTTCTCCCAGCTTGCTCATCCAAGAAATTCTACCCTTTCTTTCTGGAGTAAGGCTGGTGGGTGCTGAAGGCCTCCTACAGCTCACCGATGGTCTCAGTGCTTGCAGGATACAGCTTCAGATCAATGCTCTTGGCTGGAAGGATGAAAATAAAAATAAATCAAACCACAACCAAAAAAACCCCAACCCCTGCCACCCAGAAGAAAGCTTATAGTCGTTATATTCATCTGCAGGATGTGAACTTTCCGTGTGCTTACTGATTTCTCTTATTAAGCAATCATCAAACACTGATAGGAATGTTTTTGCAGGAAATGGGAGTACAATGTGTTCATAAAAAACCCCCAACACCAATAGAGCAGGCAGCCAGTACAAGCCACTTGACATTTCAGGAAATTAAGTTATACTGTGGCCCCAGCTTATAAGTTCAGCAAGACCCATGAGAGAACTCCTTGGAGACCTGTGGTGTTTTCATTTCAACAGTGATGGCCACACAGGCTAATTGAGGGCAGGAGCCACGTGTGCTCTGTCACAGCCATCCTGCTGCCCTTCCTCTCTCCCGGCAGCTCCTACACTGCTCACAGTCTGCATGCTCTAGCCAGCTTTCTCCTTTAGTTTCTGAGCATGCTCTTCTGGCGGTGAGGGAAAAAAAGAAAAAAAAGAGGATTTGGCAGGTCAAAAAAAATCCCATGAAAACAATAATGAAATTTCAGAGAAAACCTCAGACCTCTGTCAAACAGAGCTGAATGTATTTTTGGGGTGCAAAGTTCAAAGCCCAAAGCATCTCACCCCGGATGGCAGTTCATGTCGGAGTTGCAGGTATTACAAGTACAGACTGGAGATCCAGGGTCAGGCACTGAAGCTCACAGTCTGAAGAGATTTATAGGCTGCTTTTGTCCACATCATTGCCAAAAGGGCAGAAAGGAGGAGGTTGAGCAACAGCAGTAGATGGGCCAGCTGTGTGGGAGATGGAGAGACACCCATCCTGGAACAGCAGGAGCAGCCACCAAGGCTGGTGTGGCTCAGCCTATTCCTGGTAGAGTTCCTGCTGATAGAAAGGGAAAGACACTGAGCCACTTCGTAAGGAAACAGCCTCTTCCTTACCTGAGACAAGGCTGAAGCTGGCTGCAGAAGCTGTGAGCTGCCACCTGTGGACCTGTGTCCCAACAGGCTCTCACCTGCTATGGTGGCAAGAGAAACACAGCTATAGCAGAGGCAACACAACCCCTCCTTTGGAGTAGGACAAAGAGAAGGGACGTTTGGGAGCTCCTGGAGACTGGGTCCAGACAGCCTCCCTCTCAGGGGAGAGACACATGTGCTCTGATGATTGGAATTTGCTTTAAGCGACCAACAGCTGCACAGGTACAAAGACAACTCAGGTCACTCAACGCTCCTGGAGCTCTCCACACATTCACATCCAAAAGGCTCAGATGATCTTTGAAAGCTTGCAGGGTTGCCGCCAGTACTGCTACTACTCCCAGTTAAAGGCACCTCTCAGGTGTTACATAGGGAACCACTTTCTCCTGTCCATTTGGTGTGTGCTGAGGGTTTCTTTCAGCCCACTGAAGCTGTCAGCACTTGCCGGATGTGGCTTTGCACTGATTTGGGAAGTGCAGCTGCCTCACTACTACACTGTGTAGACAGCCTGGCTAAGGACAACTTCCATAGCCAGCATAGCCTTCAATCTGTGTGTGACACCAGGCACACAGACAAAACGGAGTCCTGAGGAGCAAACCACCTGTTTGAGATCACTCAGCTGGTCGAGAGAGGATCAGGAAGCAACCAGTGCCTCCCAGTCCCCATCATCCTGGCAGAGCCCTGCTAATGAAAGAGGAACAGTCAGGGATGAATCAAACCCAGCACACACTGCCCAATGAAGAATTACGAGACTATAAAACAACCCAGCTGCAGACCAGCCTAACAAAGGAGCAGCCAAAACCTTTTGTGGAAGGGCCACTGAGAATCCCATCACATTCTGACCCTGGTAACATCTGCTCCACCACTTGCAATGTGATCACACAGAAAAGCCATGCGAAGGTAAAACACTTAATTAAAACACTACTGCTGCGAGCATTCACCTCCATGTAGGCGTGGAAACCTTCAAGTTTCCTTTTTATTATACGGATGGGATCCTGCTTTTCATTGGCACAATAGAAAATAGCCACAAAAATTCCACATGCACAGCATCAGACCCCGCGACCAGCCTCGACATGCAGAGCGTCAGTAATAAAACACGCCCCTACAGGGATTTAGCACTTTGGCTTGTGCTCAGCTGGGGGACTTGGGCAGGACTTTCACTCTTCAGACATAAAAAAATACTAATTATAATCATCTCTGTCATTATTTCAATCCCCGCATCCCCCCTTTCCCTGTTACCAAAAGGAAGAGGAGCCATGTGCTGATGGGATTGTGGGTTTGCATGAACAAGATGGGCTCTGTGTGTGTGTACTGCATTTGCCCTGGAAATCAAACAGCAACTTCAGCAAGGGCATCCTGGGAAGGGCCCTCAGGTGCTAAAAGAGAAATTCAGGGAAACGTTCCTTTATTAAAACAATTACAACAGCTGCTGCAGGTACTTCCTTATGCACACATGCAGGCACCCCTCCTTCCTGTCCATCACACACATCCCCTCTGCCCCAGACACTCGCACAACCAGATTACAAAGTAGTTTTCAGCTTAAATCTGTGCAGGACCAACAGCCCTTCTCTTATCAACCTACCGTACCTCCCTAGTGCGTCTGTCCTCCTCAGCCCTACCCTTCCTAATAAATGTCTTGCCTTGTCCTGTCCGACCACAAGAGCCCCCAAAGTGTACAAACCAGTGGTTTTGCAGTGGTGCCACTACAGGTACTGCAAGGGCAGGCCAGAGAGTGCACAAGGTCTGAAAAGGCCAGCCAAGGCAAGGACTTCCCAGGGATTCCTGAAATTATCTCCTTTCCTATAGACAACCTTTAACTTCCTTTCTGACTGTCTCTTCCCATGAACAGCAGTGGTGGTGTCCTGCAGCACTCACTAATCAGTGGTTAAGCGAGGGGTCATGCAACAAAGTTTGAGAATTAGCTCTTTGCTAAACACCTCCCCATAAAAGTGTGCAAAGCTGCTTCCACAACACTTGGAAACCTTCTCCCCTAGGGTTCTGGTTAGACTAGTTGAAAGGTGCAATTCCTGGTTTTCCACTACACTCTTCCACTGCACTGTCACTTTCTTCTTCCAGCTCTACTCCACCACGAGCTATCCTGCTTTGGCCTTTTATACAGTATCTAGTCCTAAAACTCAACAGGGGTGGTCTCCTTCTTAGCTGTGTGTGCAGTGTCTACCAACATGGGGCTGTGATCCACGTCTAAAAGCTACAAGAGGGAAACTGCAAACCCATAACACCAAGGGCCATGCAACTATTATGTCTTTCATTGAAAAGCCTGCAAAGAGGCAGGAAAACGCAGACATACTTGTGTACCTCCCTTCTCTTACACATACTCCCCTGCCTTACAGTTTACCTGCATTGCAAATAGAGTTTGGGAAGAGCATGGGACTCCAGGCAGGACCACTGAGCAGGCCAGGCCATCCCTGGACATGCTGCACGGTGCCATACATCTATGCCTCCCACAGCTGGCTGCAGGACTTAACCTATAAATTGATCCAGGCGGACAATTATGAGAAAGATTGGGCTCCAACACAGCATGGGGGAAGAGTAAATATACACAGGGCTGGAGCCCAGTAGAAAACCCTGTCAGCACCATTTTCACCTTCAGTGCTGCTGCTGCTCACAGCTTCACCTGGCCGTGCACCTTGCCGTGGTCAAACAGGTACCAGATGCTGCTCTTCAGGTCTGTTCTGCCTTTGCCTTGTGCAGAGGTTGGCAACCACACTTACACACAAAGCCAGGCAAAATCCAGCGTATCCTGGAGAGCACTGCTCCGAGGTGATGCCTGGAGGCTACATTTCACCTTGCAGGCACACCCTGCAATGGGGCACTGAGATGCTACACACACATGGCAGAAGTCATCTTGCTCATTGACTTCTGTTGTTCTCTATAGCTGGCTCATCCATGACAATGGTTTGTTCCTGCTCCAACCAACTCTTTGTTCATTTTGGGCACACTAGGAGAAGCAAGACCGCGTGCCCCCTGTAATTCCCATTTGGCCACGATGCCTTCTCTCTTCACACAGATGCCAGCAGCCTCTACTACCAGAAACACAAGGACCTTCTGATCAAGAATCTGACTGATTAGAAAGAAATTTGAATTTCAAGCACTTTTCTAGTTAGACTTGCTTGGGACAAACCACTGCAACTCATTATGCCTCAACTTCTTCATATGGAAATTAGAGAGATGTAAGAATTCTGAAGCTCATGAAAGTCCAAAAAGGACAAGGGTTAAATGGTTGCTAATAAAGTCTCCACTTGCCTCAGCAGCATTTGACCAAATGTAACCAATATTCATTTAGCCTTGGTAAAAAAAAAGGTCAATAAGCAGACAGAAAACTTTGATCTGCAAGACAGCCATCCTCCTGTCACTGGAGGCTTGCAAAATACTCAAGTTACTTAAACCACAGCCCTTCAGCTCTGAGATTTGAAGAAGGGTAAAAGCACATACACTTGGGCTCATACTGGGAAGCACAGAGGTCTCTCAGAAACATGACACCTAGACAGGCAAAGCATTAATATCCAAGAAATATTTCTGTAGGGGCAGAAGACTGGATGAAGCTGTGAAAGATCCAGCTCAGCAGCTCAGCCCATTGCCCAAAATAACCAGATGGTGGCATGTGGGCTCCACCCCCACCAAGCCCACCAGCAAATGCCCAGCAATCCCAGCGCACGCTCACCCCACCATCACGCTTTGCCGGGCATTGGTGGTGGACAGCACCCCACCCTGAGAAAACATGGGGCGTTCTTGGCACTTTGCACTGCAGGCAAGGTCATCAGACACGATGACAGATTCTTTGCCTGCCAGATCCACGGAGGCATGCAGGGGAATATGATCCTGCCCGGAGCAAGTGCCAAGTTTGATTAGGGCTGATCACTCCAAGATCCTTCCTGTGAGGATCTTGAAAAGGGGGAGTTGCTTGCCACCTGTAACAAACCCAAAGACAAGAACGTGAAGGCTTGAGAGGATTTTGGCCAAGACTCCCAAACATGTAAAGCGGAGTGGCAGAACCCACGAGAACAGACAACCTTTCTGCTAGGAAGTACAGAGGAAAGTGGCACTTCTGCCAGTGCCCTACAGCCCAGCAAGCATAACCCACCACAAATGGACACGGCAGAGCCTCCCAGGCATCCCTTGCAACTTGGCACTAATTTGGCCCTTGGAACAGAGAAACTCTGGCCTTTTACAAAACAACCCGCCTGACACAAGGCTCAAATAGTTGGCTGAGCAGAGCCAGGATCCGCCCTCATTCTCCTTCAGGCACCCTCTGTGGGACCTTGAATGGGTCCTGCCTCCTCCACTCTCTGCTTCAGTGTTCCACTGAGGACAATAGCCCTTTCTCACTTCGGCACAGAGCTGTAACTAAATGCATTAATTGAAAGGACACCCCAGTGCTATGGGGATCACCTCACCCCACCCCAGCCAGTTCTGGGGCACACATCTCATGAAGATTTCCCTCCTTTTGCTCTGCAGCAGCACAGCAATGCTATCACAGATGCCTCAGAGGTCTGCTGAGGCCCATGGGACTCCAAATGAGTCAGGAGAACAGAGTCAAGTCAATGGTGCTTCTGTACCTCCCCCAGCCCTAGAAACTGGGAGTTCCACCTTGGCAAAGATGCCCACAAAGCGACAGCTCAAGTCCAAATTATACTTATTTTTCCCTGTGTGCAAAATACATATCAGTTATTATGTGTTGTCTTTCTTCTCCCTGTGATGGAAACCCATCCTGCCTCAGCCAGCAAACAACAAAGAAAACTACAGAAGCAGCAAATATTAACCAAATCCTGTCCTAAAGCCTCCCCACACATACATTTCCCCCACCACCACCTTTTTTGCAAATGCAACAAACTAAACTAAACAAGCTCCTGGTAGCTAAATTCCTTGCATCTCAGAAAGCACATGGATCCCTGTGCCAAAGTAAACAATCTCATGGATTGTTTACATAAAACAAGTGAACTAATTTCATTGTAAACAAAGGAACAACAAATTGGTTCAAAGCCTGCCATAGTACATTCTGTGGAAACATCCCCCAGCAAGGTGAGGAGTAAAATAACCATAGTGGGACGTTCAGTGCACAGCCAGCCTGGCACCCTTACCTTCAAACCGGTGCAGGAAGTACAAACCTACTTTTCCTACAGCTCTCATACAGAATAAAGCCAACCAGCTTCCCACTGTTCCTGTGGGTTCAGTAGCAGTGCAATGCAAAAGGTAGAAAAGCTCATCCATTCCAAAGATCAACACAGACAGAAGGGATGATGTGGACCTGTCACCCTGGTGCGTGGGACAACTGGTTATGGGCTGGATCAGGTGCAGGAAGCTGTTGCAGCACAATGTCCATGCACCCAATCACAGCAACGTAGTGATACAGTGATAGGGGGGAAAAAAAAGAAGGGAAAGAAGTGTGTTCCCCTCACATAGAGCTTCCTTTCTCCTTGGGTTCATGTGCATGCGCTGAATTCTGGGATATGAACAAGTGTCCAACAACCCAACACAAAACAAATCACCAGCCTGAGAGTAGAAGAGGCTGGGGAGTGGAAAGATGGGCTCCCACTTCCATACAGGACTGGAGCTGACCTGGCCTCAACTCCTTTGGGAAAAGTCCTAGAGCCACAGCTCCATCTGGAGTCTCAGATTTGGCTAGATGCAGGCTGAGGACATCCCCACACAGACTGGTCTAGAAATCCCACCTGGAGTTTGACTTCAGGGGCTCAGGATTGGAGATTCACTCTTTCAAAAGAACAGCCACCAAATCCAGCTCTTTGTAAAGATACACTCTGATGTGTCCTAGGTCAATTCAGATGAAACCCCAAGCTTACACTGAAAGAAGAGTACTCAGATAGACTTTTCCATTTGTTGAGAAACAGATTTTAATTAAACCTGTGCAATTTTCCCAAAGAGGCAGCACTGTGCAGCTCGAACTCAACAGTTCCTGCCAGAGCCCAAAGCTGGGAGTTTCATCCAAGTCACCCATTAACCTGCTCTATTATCAATTTCTTTCAAGTCATCCATGCTCATGGCACATTTCCATTACCAGGACCCATAAAAAGATGATTTTTGATGCAGACTTTAAAGAACTGGACCCTAAATGCATGTCCCAGAGCATTCACTCACCCATATCACTGCCAGGAGTGCAAAAAGTGCCTCCCTCGGAGGAAAGGAGCCGTGTGGTGGTATTTCACCCATGGGTCAGTATGGTGCTTTCGAAAGGCTGCTACCAAGAAAACAAAAAGCAAACAAAATATCCCTCCTTATAATCACTTCAAAGCACATTGATTTGGAGTTAAAATGCAGCAAACAGATTATTGTCATATGCCCCAGCTCCTGCAGAGACCCATGGAAACCTGTGTGGCACTCCAAGTGCAGAGACTTGAGAAAGAGTCTGAATCCCAGGACCTTGCTGAGTATTACAGACAATTCTCTCTGGTTACAGCAAGGAATCAGGAAAGATGACACATTAAAGAAGAGCAATAGAAAAAAGTGTTTTTTTCTTCTCATTACACACTTCTGGAGGTGACATACTGTGGACAGCAACTGAAACAATAAAATGCATTCCAATGTTCTATATGCATTGATTATTTGATGGTCTGCTTTTAAACCAGCAGCTTTAAATGCTCTTACAAAAAAAAATTGCTGAAATAGATAGAGCTTGAGTTTGGACACAGCCTGTGCTGGCATAAATAAAAAACAAGTCCATGGATAAGAAGAGAATTAGAGTGGATATAAGTACACAAAAATTACTCAAATCAGCTTACAGATTTAATGCATTCTGCTGACAGTGGTGGTGGGGGAGGTTGTTTATTTAATCCAGAGAGTTTTTGCACATACTGAAAAACAGAAGCAGGGAATGCTAACCCACTATTGCTAGATCCCACTGCAATTTGAGGTTTTCCTCTCCATTTCTATGGCTTGGAACATTTGCTTCTGAATGCAAAATCCAAATAAACATTGCCCAGGTGACACTGTACAATCCCCACTTTGCTAATGTTCATACTGGAGCAGACAACAAATGGGCAAAACTGGTTTGGAGGGCAGTCGGGGAGGGATGGAAGCAGCACACGGTTGCCTTGGAGTTACCCAGGTTTATCTATACATCACACTGTATGCTCCCTGGTTCTCATAATTGCAGTGTCTAGACAGGAGATGATGCCAGTGAAGTAGCAAACAAAAAAGGTTTTTGCAGAGTTTTTCAGAGGAGCCCATCTAAAGCAATGACTACAGAAAAATGACAGACATCAGAGTTGCAGAACCTAGCTAAGATAAGGGAAAATTTTGACCCAAGTAAAGGTCTTTTCATAGCCATTCACATCCCAAAAGAGCTGCTAAATCAGAGCACTGATGGCTCAAGCACTCAGGAGGGCTCAGAGCTTTTGAACCAGCATCAGACTAGAGGTTTCTGCAAAAGTGATTCCAGCTGCCTCAGCTTCAACCAAATACTGGCATTTAGCAGCCTCAACTTGTGTAAACCAGCTTCACTCCACTGAAGTCAATAACAATTGACACCAGCTGAGAATCTGGCTCTCAGTGCGGTTTAAATATAGTCTAAAGAAAGAATTTACAGAAGGATTGCCCAATCCTTCATGTCCATTTCCCCCTTGGGCTAGGACTGAATAAGATTGATTTTTTTCCTTTATAATTCAGCTCCTGTTATTTTTAACAATAACATTATGAGTTCACATTTATTATAGCACCTTCCATCCTCCAGGAGCCAGGCTGCCTTTCAGGCTTCACCAAGAATCACAGAGAGGGATGGACACAGCACCAGGATGGAATCAGCTCTGGATGCAACATAGCAGATGCTCAGAAGGCACAGAAGACTGGCCACAAACAATAAATCAGTGAGGGTACTAAGATAATTCAGCTTCAGCATTGAAAAAGTAAGCCTCAGACATTTTCACAAAGAGGAAACTTAAGGAGTAATTTCAAATCCTCCCTTGAGCTGGCCACGAGATGGACAGGATGTTTGTACAGCAATGCAGGATGTCATGATCACACACTGTGGCCCTACATGCACAACGTGAAGGCAAATCACACAGTGCTGGGGAAAGGCAAGCACAAGTGACCTTTGAGAAAGAAAAAGTAGCTGGGTCACTCCTACTGTGACAAACCAGGGTTCTTTGGTATCGCCCCATCCCTTTGGCTCAAATGCCCCTGCAAAGCCACAGGATAAGGCTCTGAAGACATGGCAATCCCCATGCACAGAATGACCAGGCTGTGACCCTCCAGAACTTTAGCCACCAGACAGTGACATGGGCACTGGTTGCCAACCAAGGCAGGCAGGCGATTGGTTTCGGAAAGATCAAAGGTCTGACAACCCCAAGCAACCCTTTTTCAACATGAGAGAGAAGCTCAGAAAGTACAACAGGAAAAATAGGTTGTCTTATGGGCTTAAATCTGTACAGTTAAGCTAGAGGCAGAGAGATGCCAAGTTTTGTCAGTGGTAGTATAGTCCATTTTATCTGGGATCAGCGTAGGAAACCAGGGCCCACTCAGATCCTACCATATGGGAATGGCTCGGAAACAACATCTTCCAGATGGTCCCCCTCAAGCCACCACAGAGCAATGGAAATGCAGCAAATAAGAGCTGTGGCCACCACCCAAATGATCCATCAAAGACATGAACTCTGGCCCCTTTAAAAAAAAGAAAAAGGAGAAAAAAAAAGAGAAAAAGAAAACCAATACAAACAAAAAAGCCCCAGCTCCATTAATGAAAACTAAAGCACAAGGCAAGGGGTGATGAAAACAAATAAAACTAGGGCTGTAAAATGCCTGGTATGTAAGATGTGTTGAAACTTGCTGCTGACAGCAGCTTGAGCAGACATTCACATGCAGCCGTTCCTAAGATGCGCAGTAATTACCTTCTCCGGGAGGCTGCATTATGATGATTTCTTTAAGCAGAGCACAATATCTCCAGCAACAGGATATAATCACAGCAAAGGATATGCCTCTTAACCTTTTTCTATCCCCTAGCCAGTTGAGGGAGCAGATCTGGGAGCCAGGGGCTCTGTGGGGAGGGTGAAAGTAGTTTACCCTGCGCTGCTGCACTCGTTACCTAGAGCCAAGCACGCTTCTGATGTGAGCTTGCGGTGGTGCTGCTCTCAAAGGAGCATGATTCTCTCCCCCTTGGCTCTGGGTGAAACACTCCCAGCACTGCAGGGCTTTGACAGAGCTGGCAGCAGCCACCAGGCCACCGAAGGAGTTCGGCACAGTCAGCCTGCTCCAGGCTAACACCTCGGTGGTAAATAAATAAATACCAAAAACAAACAGGCCAGGGAATGACTCAGAACTGGAACACGCTGGCAGCACTGTGAGGTAGCAGGACTTCCCACCTCCAGACTGGGACCTTCCTGGCCCCAAATACCCCACACTACAGAGTCCCTTTGGAGAGCTGAGGGCCTCTGAAGAAAAACCCAAGGCTCCCAGATAAGGACTGGTACCATGACCAGCATGGGCCGTGGTGCCTTTGGGGAATGGATGCCACTTCCTGGTGATTTCCTGGCTCACCTGCAGCAGCCAAAATGCCAGAGTTGATCCTCCCAGCACAGCTCTCTGGAGATGGCTGCTCTGCTCCACTTCCACAGCTCTCCCACAGAGAAGCACAGGAAATCTTATTGCTGCAGCTGTTGGAATAATTTATGTAGGGTCCAGAAACAGAGAGAGATGCAGGCAATGACAGAGCCCTAACAGCTGTGTGCTCAGCTGAAGGACTCAGTCTTTTGTATTGTCTCCATCCATTCCCAGTACTCACTTCTCCAGATTCCTCTGGAACAGCGAAGTATCCAATGCAGTCAGTGGTGGTCAGTGAGTTTTGCTGCACTGGGAAGCATCTCACAATGAGGTCCCACTTGCAGACCAGCAGGTAGGAGGTTGTGAGTGCCACAAATTTCTTTTATTTATTTCAGTCTTCAATCCTAGAGGGAAAAAGCAAAGAGTTAAACCTTGCCCCCATAACCTCTCCACCCCAAACCAAAAATGTAGCGCTGCATCTGACCCCAGGCCTTGTTGTTAATAGCCCACACACTGATTATCTGAAAATCAACATCAGAGATCAACCTTTCTTCCAAAACCATACTGCACAGTAGCAGTGCTCAGTGGCTTGGACTCTCCACGCCAGATACTGAGAGCAGAGGATCTAAGAAGCTTTCAGAGCCCTTTTTCAAGATCCAGACAGGTTTCCATTACAAGATAATGTTTTTTGTAGATGAGAGATGGGAAATATTCTTTTTCTAATATGAAACAACTAAAATTAAAGAATAACCAACATTTTCCTCACTGGTCTGGAAATTGTATTACAAGTGAGAGTCAGCTTGGTGCAAGTTTGCAAGCTGTGATATCAGTAGGAGAATTTCCCTTCACATTTACAAAAGGAAATGAATTTTGCATCCGCCGGATGGCAGTGTAGGGAGAGCAATCATATTAGTCATAGTATTATTGTTTTCCTTTTAAGCATCTCAAAAGTGATTGCAGACACAGCAATTCATTGCTTATTAAGATCTCCCTGCATTACAACCAGGGAAAAAAAAAATCTAGGTCTCATTAATAAACCATCTTCTAGGATCTCTACAAGAAGACAGACTCTGATTAGCCAAGATCGTTCAATAAATGATTTGGCTTGTCTGACAAAGTGAAATGATTGATTGGAAAGAGTGTGCTTTAAATAGTTCAGTCTTTATAATAAAAGCAAAGACCTCAGATAGAAATACAAACAGTAAAAAGGCAGTATTTCTGCCTCTAGAGAAGATCACTCCATGTACCAGGCTGGTGGGTGCTGGCAGCGTACACAAAGTTCACTTCAGAGTTCTGACTCTGCACGACTGAATTATTTTAAGCCTGAAACAGCAACATCTTGTGCAGTTTCCCTTGTAAAGCACATTGGTGAGCAGGGAAGTATGTTCTACTCCCAGACATAGAACCACATTAGTTATCAATTGCAGAGCGCAGATCTTTGTTTCCTGTATAGCATAAAACTGAATAATGAAGCTGCATGTTAAAATCCATGTAAACAACATTGCAACACCATAGAACCAAGAAGATAGTCCCAGAATAATAAGGCATGGGAAAAAAACAGGGCTTGGGGAGCCAAGCCACCGGCCATCCTGTTTCCACTAGAGGGCAATAGCAAATAAGCGACAGAAAACTGGAGGCAAGAAGTGGATTGCGAGAAACTGGTAAGAAATGGTCAAGTTGTGTTTCAGAGGCAGGAGCCGCGGCTGCCCGGTGCGCCCGGTCCCGGCGGTGCCGCACCTCTCCTGCAGCGCCAGCCCCAGCCCCCGGCAGCAGAGCAGGTACCGCCTGCCCTCGGCTCCGGGCTTCGGTCCGTCGGGTTAGGCAGTGGAAAACATTCACAGACGGTTTTGGTCTAGAAAACAGCCAGAAGTAAAAGAAGTACTTTCAGCGGGATGTATTTAAGCATCATCAAATAGGTGGTCAGATGTCGCTCTGAACAGATGATTGATCCAACCTCACACATCATTCCGTTCCAGAGGTTGCAGAGAGCAAGAAAGATCAGGCTGCTGAAGTCTTTCCATCTCCCTCTTTGCTTTACCAAGGGAAGGTTTGGAAGTGATTTGATCCAAATCTATTAACATTTCTCAGTAGGGGACTGTGAGAGATGCTAAAGGACTTCAAAAATCTAATAAACAGAACTATAACTAGATCCAGAAGCTCAAAGTAAAAGCAGGAAAAAATCAAACTGGAAATAATATGAGTATTTAAAAATTAAAACTTGCAATAATGCCAGTAGTTAATCACTTAAACAAGTATGTAGGGGAGAGTTTTATTCTCCACCTTTAGAGCTCTTAAAACAAGATGTGCTGTCTTCCTAAAACATGTGCTGTAGCTTAACAGTGAATTATTAGCCTTGATGCAGATATTACAGGTACAGGTCTCATCTGAATGAGGCAGAAGGTGAGACTAGATTAGCAGCACAGTCTCTCTGTAATTACAGTCTACAAATATCAAGGTTCTTGTCACAGAGAATTGTCTTTCAGCCCTAGGGACTGACTCCCACCTTGGCAAATTCACTTCACAGGCTGTGTCAACACAAACAGTGACAGCAGCTCCGAGGACTGTCACAGGGCCTTCAGCAAATGGGGCAGCTTCTGTTACCCAGACATTACCACGTCTCTACAAAGAAAAAGCCATGAGCCTCCTCTACACCAAACTGTCCCGGGTCAAGAAACAGGCCATTCTGTACCCCAGCTGGAGTGCTGGTCCCTGGGCTGTGGTATCAGCTGAGAAGAGACTTGGACAAGAACTGACACGTGAGAGTGATGGAGAAAAGGTGTGGGCCAGTTTCAATGTTTTGAAGCTTCCAGAGAGGCTTCCAAAAGCATCACACCACTGAAGCATCACCAGCCTCAGCCCAGCCCTTGTGAGCTGCAGGACCGACAACACCAACATAAACAAAAGCTCAGCCTTTCCCACCAGAGACACGGAGCAGTGCTATTCCAGCTCTAATCTGCTTCCAACCTAACCAAATGCCAGTGCTTTACAAGACTGGACAGTTATAAAACAAGCCAAGTGTGATGACAGTGCATTGGCCTTTGCAATTACTCTGGGGCACGTCTCTGTTCAAGCAGCATGGGAAGAAGCAGGACCGAGGCAGACAGAAAGCAGAAGCTCACAGCACTCAGTGTTCATGCTCTTCCATGGAGGAAGGGCTTGCAGATACTTCTGAGTGTTTTGTCAAGGCTGGAAGGTATTGCCAGCGATCTGAGGGAGCGCTCTGGGAGGCAGCACAGACATGGCACACTGCACCAGCCAGAGCACAACGGCCCTCTGCACTGAAATGGGAGTGCTGGCCCAGGGGACTACACCTGCCAGGCCCCCAAAGGTCCCCTCCCAAGGGGACTACACCCTGCCTTGAACAGCTCCACATGCTGGGCTGATGGCTCAGTTTTCTACTGGAAAAAAAATACTGCCAAATTGAAGCAAAAGGATTTGAGGGGCAAAGGAGTGTAGTAAGAATGTGTTTGGACATTGTACTATTGCATGGAACAGGACATGCCCTAGTCCAATTTCCTCCAAGCATTGCCTCCATGACTTATCTGCAGCAAGCCTCCCCTCTCCTTCCTCCCACTAACCTCAGCCACCTGTAGGAACCTACAGATTACACCCTCTGTTTTATTCAGGCTTCAGTTCTCACATGCCTGCTCACATGTGATCTAATGTCTGCAGCCTACCCTTCATAAGGAAACCACATCTGAGGGGCACTACTGTCTATCCCAAGTGATCAGCAATTAAAGACAATCTCTTAGAATCAGCTTGCAACAAGAGAAGTTCTACAAATCAATAGTTTGAACAACTTTTCTGGGCAGGTCATCTCCAAAGCAGAAGGTCTGAAGTGACTGTGGCTCTTCCCCTTCCCAGGGCTGGAGATATCCCTTTATCTGCACTCATCCATATAAAGCAAACACCATGATCCTGACAGTAAATGCTGGAACCAAGACCATGCTCCTGCTCTCTCCTACTCAATTTGCAGAACAGAAGAGAGGAGGTTATGGGGCAGCAAATCTGATACAGGCAGGTGTCAGACTAACACAGTGCTGGTGGAGGCAGGAAAGTGAAAGCATCTAGGTGGGAGTGGAAAGCCAAATTAGGGGTCAAAGGGTTAAGAGAAGAGAGCCCATTATTCATCACTACTACTGTGTTCCAGGCATAAGAAACATTTGGAGATAATTAGCGGGAGAACTGAACAATGCACTAGAGAAAGCAACAATGCCCTGGTTCAACCCAGCAGATGAGCTCTGTGCTCAGAGCAAATTGGTCTAAAATAAGTATTGCTCCATCTCAAAACCAGGAAGGTGTGACCTACTTCTCCTGTGTGTGACCCTGGCATCAGCTGGCAGGAAGGGAATTGACAGAATGATTCTTCGTTCCCTTCACTGGAGATGGAGCATATTCAGTTCCATTTCAGAAATAAAAGCCAACAGCTTTTCCAGCTGATTTGGGGTAACTAATAACACAGAACTGCACTCATTAATTCAGCTGGCTTGTATTGCAAAGAGCTCCAAGGCAACAGCTAAATGGACTCTATACTAACAGCTGTGATAGTGTCAGTGTTACTTAGAAGCCTTAACTAATAGCCTTAATATTTTCAAATATAAAGTATATTCTGTTTTTACATTATTTCAAGGGCTTTTGTGAAATCATGCTCCCAAATAGTAGCACTTTTCAAAATTGCAAGTACAGCACCTAAATGCTAGGCTCTATACAAGTTTTGGAAGCACTTTGGTCCCTCTCAGATGAACATTCCCAGAGAATCAGTTACTCAACTGTAGTTCTGAAAGTTATTTTCCAATTATATTCAGAAGTTGCAGTGTCAAACTAGTTTGATTTTCTGATAAATTGATTATTTGGATATTGTCATTTAGTGAAGACACTCTCGGACCACGAGCTTGCTGATCACAGGGTTCATTCTCTAAAGAAGCAATGAATAGTTCAAGTTTCAGTGTTTGGGGAAGGAAGGAACATTTCGAAGTCTCAAAAGAAATTAACTTTTCAGTGAAATTGTGGGCTACAAGCATGTATTTTTATGTATCTTGATTCCCCAGTATTTGCCAACACAGAAAATCTCAAAAGCTCCTGGGTCCCAAAGTGTCTCAGTGGAAGTTGCATGGGCACTACCCTTTATTTGGTATGCACAAAATTTCTGTCTATGGGCAGAAATTAAAGCATCAACATCTAATGGACAACTACTCTTTATAAGGGTATATCCCCCAAACATTTTCAAACCTTACACAAATCATAACTTCAGCTGAACTGGCTTGAAAGCCACTCTGTCTCATGTTGTGAAGATGTGCCGAAGTGCAGGACCAGCCTGGAAGGTGGCAGCAGCCTGTCCCAATGGGAGAATGGTCACATAAGCGAGCCTGACATCCCTAGGAACTTCACATAAGGAAGAGCAGGTCCCACTGCACCTGCCCCGTGCCATCCTCCTTTGCTAGATGGGCTATTTGAAAATGAAAGCAAATATACAGGATTGCAAGGCCAGACAAGTGCTGACATGAGTATTGCTGCTAAAAGGAGGTATTATCTCCAGTCCAGGAAGAATGAAGAGGAGTTGACAGCAAAGAAGGGCAAGAAATAAAAGCAGGAGGCAAAACTCAGTGTCAGGGACAAAATTCCAAGCAAGAGAGCAGAAAACTAGTCCTTGTATTGGAGGACTCTACAGATCTGGATTCCTATTTTCTACCAGAAACTCCCTGCATGTCAGAGACTATCTGGTACAACTTTACAGATCCTGGGGAGCAGATATTTGAAGAGATGACTGAGCTGAGGATACTGTATTCCCAAAAGAAGTGGAAGAAGCCTATTGACAGTGTATCTTTCTGTTGCCAAATGGTCAAATCAGTCATTGCAGAAACCTGGATATAGTTCCTGTGCTCTCCACATCAACTGGATAACAGTAATATTTTTGAGAGCAGCTTCCTCAGTGCCTGTACCAGCTAAAAATTGCCTTTGGGAAAAGACCTTCTTCATCCTCACTTTGTCTGATGGTTCCAGTCACAAATTCTTTGGAGAAGGGACTGAGTAAGGCTCAGGGCTTGTGTGAACATCACCCAGCACTTGGAAATGCAGCATCAGTTTTGGCTTCTTGTAGCCAGCACCACATAAAATGCAGACTTAGCACCTTCAGCCTGGGATTTAGCAACAAGGTGTTTCAGTGACACCTGGAAAGAAAGCTCTCTGATCATGTAGTTAGGCTGGGTTGAAAGATTTTAATACTGTTTTAGCAAGTCCAGCCTCTCCAAGTGGGAAAGCCATTTACTCAATGTCTTCTCTCTTTTCTGCCTTTAAAAAAATCAACAAGTTCAGCTGATGCTTCTTATGTTGAGTTTCCCTTCCTACAAAAGCAGAAAATGATTTTTGGTTATGGACTTGGCCTGAGCAGCAAATCAGCTGCAAAATGGGATGGTCCTGAGGTCAGACCCAATCTTAGAGAGCAGTGGGAAGCATTCACTGCCCTAGCTTTGTGATGGAAATGGATACCTCGAAGTAATTCTGACCTAAGGTACCTCCTCCTCCTTTCAACAGTCTTTTCAGGCACCTTGAATAACCTGTGAGTATATCAATGCCAGTTCTCTGTCAGTGGTGTTGGCTCCACCAGCAGCTCTCCATTCTCTTACTGGTATAAATGGTCACCTTCCTTCCAGACACATTAACCTCCACTAACTCAAGATTAGGAAGGGACTCATTTTCTTGTCCCCTTTAGCATGTCAAATAGGAACATGACAAGTTTTTCAGAAAGCACCAAGAAGGGAAGCAGTATGCAAGAAAGAAGAAAAAATTTTAAAAGGCCGTTTCTCAATGGATGTCATTTGCTGGATGACACTTCAGGCTGATATTCAGCTATTTTGTACACAATGGGTTTCCAAAGCACTTAAACCTGATCCTCCATGATCTACTTCTACATTTTCAAATGGCTTTGTGAGACATAAGAATCGACAGGAATGGCAATAGATGTTATTCTTGTCTCTGCTAAATCGAGGGTGCCACCTGCAAAGATTCTTAAGTTCAGAACATTTACACTCCCAGACAAGAGTGCTGTGCCACCTATTAGACTGAAGAGTTGTCATTTGCCAAATGCTAGGATTCTTTAAACTAGAAATAGGCACTGCAGAGAAGCATCAAGTTGCAGCAAAAAGAAGAGCTCTGGCATCAACTCTTATCTTTTCCTTTAAAGAAATAGCAGAGACCTTTAAAGTGAAACCAATAATGATTCAAATTCCCATCTCCCCTTGCCTGCTCCGAACGAATCAGATTCACTGATGTTGGAGGTCTGTTATTATTATCTAAACAAAGAAAATAGTAATAACTTCAAAAATGCAGCCAGAATTTGTAATCAGTAAATGTCTGAGCACTTTTCAGAAAGGACAGTATAATTATCTCAGTTTCATGAGTGATTATCTGCATTTTAATAGTGGGATAACTAAGGCACAGATAGAGGAATTAACTTGCTCAGTTGACCAATGAAATACCAAGAAACGGGGTGAGATATCCTGAATTCCCATCAAGTGCCCTCCAGATAACACTCTTGCTAATATAATCAATTAGAAACATTACATATCACCCATCTTCAAAGAATTTGAGAAACAGTGAACAGACATCATCAGTGTTAAACCGCTCTGGATTTCGGTATCCCATTGCATCATCTGCTTTGATCATCTTTGCTCTGTGCCTATAACTCAAGTAATTAATAGCTACCATTCTAAGAGGAGTGAGATAATTGACTTATCTAGCAATCACTTCAGAAAGATTATTATTAGAAATAGGTCTGCATTCTAAATATACACGTGCCTCTAGATGAGCTAGGCCAAACACCAGTTACATGTGAAGCAGTGCCGGCACTGAGGCCAGCACAGTCCAGCTGTTTGGGCATCTGGCCTGAGTGCACAAAGCTCATGTGCATCACTCTGCTGGCACCTCTCCCAGCCTGAACAAGGCTTCTTTCCAGCAACCCATCACCACAGCCTGACCCCACAAGAATCTTCATGATCTCTCAGTCAAATCCCAGGAGCTGGAGTAGTTTTCTCTGTGCTCTTGACAACACAGACCTTCCATGGCTTGGTCAAACACTCCTGGCTAAAATCAGGGAATGTTGCAAAAGAACAGTAAAGTAAACCTGACAATAAAAGACTACAGCTGAAATATAACTGCTTCAGCTAGATTTCCAGGTCATCAGTTCAATGGGTAGGTGGTGCCTTCATAGAAAGCCATTAACAGTAGTTTCCTCTACATCCTGTACTCCATAGCAGCCAAGAAAATTACTCAGCTAGCCCTTCACCTATCTTCTATCTGGCTAAAACAAACAAATAAATAAAGAAATAGATTTTTAAAACATTATATGTGTCTCCACATGTCTCATGTAGATGGCAACGAGGTAGCCATGACACCCTCACTGACATTCTGTCATAGAATTCATGACAGGGAAAGACCAATTAGCTCTGAGCAAGCAATATTTCAGTCACCAAAAGTAAAGCATTGAAAATAACCAAAGCAATCTCAAAGATCTTGAGTTATTACAACAGAACCTGAGGTGGAAGCACAGAAAGCCTCACGGGTTATTACAGTCATCTGCTGGATTATAAATTTCTACCTTAAGTGTATTCCTTGTTTCATGTGTGTTATTTCAGTAGGTTTCCTGTAAGTACATCGAATTTAGAGCAATGCTAAATAAAAAAAATTTTTAAAAAATCAAAAAATCTGGCTGATTCTGCATGAAGCATTACTGTCAATAGCTGACACAAAAGGCAGAGCTGGAGGGGAAAGAAAGCATGGAGCTACTCTTTGTCTCTCCTGAGATATAAAAGGTGTGTAAAGGCCTCAGACCTCACATGTTTCTCTACCTAGAAAGCCAACAAGTTTCAATGTTAGTGTCTCTTCATGTCAGTAGCAAAACAGACAACGAGGGGCATTTTAGATTATTTCAGCCTCCCTAACATTCCTCCTGCACAGCTCTAATTTGACTGCATTGATGTCTTCCTCGGAGGAGATAAAATTGCCTTCCACAGAGAAATGCAAAGCAAAGGATAAAGACAGAAAGGACTGTAATTAACAAAGTCAGATTTTTTTTTCTACTCAGCAAGTAGGACTCTGTTGTGCAAGTTACTGTCTATACCTTTATACCAAATCACCTCTGATCTGCCTCCCATCGTTGGATTCAAAGCCAGTGAATAATGACTTTCTCACATAATCATTACAGTGGGGGTTTTAACCAACTGAATACTAACTTCTAAAATGACAGCTCAGTTATGAATGTGCTTATATGCCTGATTTCATACATTCCTGTTGTTTGACTCATACAGACAGAGTATTATGTGGCTGAAATCTTCAGACTGGTTTTTGGGAGTATGTGGCAAGCCTGAATTGGCAAGATCCAAACCTAACCATAGGGAACTTGCCTTAGAATGTGCTGCTCACAGCACAGTACAGGCTATGGCAACAAAGAGTCATTACTTAGACAACACCAATCCCCTGGGTTTTGCTCCGTTCGTCTATACATCACATGTTCTGAACTGTCAAATTCAGGGATAATTATTTCCGCCCCCCCTTTGTCTTTTGAGTACAATAGCTCATGGACAGCCACTGATGGCAGCTTACATCTTATATCTTACAGTAGAATATCTCTACTGATGAGCATGGCTCTCCTGAGGTAGTGTTTTGGAACAGCAGTCTCCAAGATAGAACTAAAGATCACGTTCACACTGTGTCACAGATTAGTGGCTGTCAATGCAACATCTTTCCTTCCTGAAAGCCTCTCTGCCCATCCCATGGACACAGCCATTCAAGGTGCTTAGCAGGTTCTGCCTCAGTAAAGGTAGAAAGCACTTAGAATTGAGTTCCTGTAATAATTGATTGACACAATAAATGGTAGTGATTGACCAAGCACATCCTAATACCATCTTTGTACATTCCCTTATTACAATTACCACCACCAAAGAAGGTGTTTCAGTTGGTCACTGCAAGGTAATTTGGGTCTCCTCTACTGTACTCTGCTTCCAAAACATTAGGGCATAAGCCACCACCAATATTACAAATCAGATGGCAGCATACGTTAGGAGTTTGCTGTAACTCCAGCCCTCAGTGACTAGCACAGCTTCAAGTGTAAACAAACAAAAGCTGCAATTTGCGCCAACTGTTTACTTTGATTTTAAATCAGGATTAGCTTTGCCAGTACAAATTACGCCTCCCTTTGTCTTCAAGAAAGCTGGCCGTAGACTAGAGGAAGTGAGACAAATTTTTTGTGTTAAATGAGCTGTCTGATTAGATAGATCTTTTTACCAGCTTTTAATTCTCCATCTATGACCAGGGATTTTACAGCATTTATTATATCGCCCGTCTTCCAACATTACCCAAACATAGATTTAGTCTGTATCCTCACTAGAAGTTAGGAAGACAGAGACTGATGTGCTGCTGCAAATGACAGCGTGAATGCCAGTGAATGAGATCAAACTACTGGGCACTTTTTTGCCCTATTAATGTAAGTCACGAAACTTCAATTCGGATTTGGGGTCATTAAAGCAAAGTGCTTATGATTTTCTTGGCCGTATAAAAACTGAGCATTCCAGATGAGATTCCAGCTCCCAAACAATTCCCAGCATGGACGGACTAATGAACAGTGAAAATAAACTGTTACTGGCTTTGCTTACCATACTAACGAAGAACTTCCTCATGGGATGCTGCTTTGTACAAGGGCTTGCACAGAGAGTGGGTTTGGAAGCCACAGGTGGGGACTCCCAGTCCCAAGCACAGGATTCCCAATCAAGTGTGAACCTCAAGCTTTCCCACTACCATCTTCGTTGTGTTTCTCTTCCAGTTGCTCCATCTGGAACTCTTGCTTGTTTTCACCATCTGACATTTCAACAGCCTGAAAATAAGCAAAACAACTCCTCTAAACAACCAAAATGTTTGATCAGATCCTTTATATAAATGAAATGCTAGTGTATGCCAGGCATCTGAACTTGGTAAAAATAAATGAGTGCTTCAAACCCACTATTGTTCTCAAGGTCCCTGACCTTCAAAACATCATTCTATTCTATTTGTAAACAACACAGACATGACAGAACATGTGAATACCACTTCACCCTTTGGTAACAGTATCTACCCCAAGACCTCAAAGTGTTCTGCAAATATTAGCTAAGCCTCTCATGCCTCTAAAGAACTCCTACTCTTCTACAAATATTAGCTGAATCTCAACCCGCACCACTCAGCTCATAGGAGACTAGTGCCGTTCAGAAAGGCTGAATACGCTTCAGAAAGTTCAGAAAGGTTGAATACTCTGGTGAAGGTTATTCAAGAGTTTGTAAAATACTCAGGCAACAAGTTTGTAAGTCTTCTAAGTATGCCTGGACCTCTGGAAGTTTGTCCAGAGTATCATCCAAACTGTATGCTGCTTTTGGCAACTCTAATAACGTCAGACCCAAATCTAAACCAATCCAGATTTCATTTGAATGAGAGAAAGCAACCAGGAAAACTAAAACCCTGTTTTAACCATTCATCTTCCCACTACCTTTCCAAGTCTCACAGACACTTATCCTTTTGTGTACACCCAGATAAACCAAGGAATAGGAGGCCTCAGCCTGCATTTAGCAAGGAACCAAACGAGGCACGGTGGCTGGGAGCAGCGCACACCGCCCAGTTCAACACCGCGGGGATGAACACAAGTTGAACTCAGCCAGGTTTCAGGCAAAGAGCAGCTCAGCACAGCTGCACTGGTACAGCTGGACCGGTTCCTAACCACAGATGCAGAAACAAAGATAAGGCCATAGTAACTTCCATATGGTAGACAGCCTGAACTTCCTAGGAGGGCTCACTGGAGGCGATTCATTTCCAAGGCACAGCAAACGTGCTTGGCTTTGACTCATTGTCTCTCTTTTGCATCTTTTGCAAAACTGGTCATGGACATTTATGTAATGGAAGTTTTCAACACATCTTGTTAAAGGGCATCACTCCAAGCTCTGGCCAAAACTGCAGCTTACATTGATTTTGATTCCCTCTGGACTATGCTTCCATCGGAGGGTAGGGACACCTTCCCTCTGTGTTGTTTTGGTCATCCAGACTTCCCAAGCAGCTCATCTACTTCAGTATTAACACAAGAAACAGGTAACAACAAATCTAGAAGCTCAGACCCTGCACGCTGCAGAGTTGAAATACATGAAAAAATTTCCAACTGTGCTTTTACTGGCTGTACATGACAATTTATTCCATTAGGGAATCAGTTATCTTCCTAAAGAAGGGATACTACTCTCTATTAACATAAAATTGTACTCAGTCTAAGATGATAAATACAATGCCCAGTCTATAATTATAGATAATGTGTAAGGTTGGGGTTTTCCCTCCAGAATTTTCTCTTCTATATTTTATGCAGTTTCCAATTGCATTGAACCTAAGTTGAAAGAGCTGATTGATGACACAGGAGAAAGCAATGATAATAGCAGTCAGTACGAGGTCAAAATTCTCCAGAGGTTACTTTTCTGTTGGCCAGAAGGGGCCCGTCCACACAGGTGTTGGCTTTCAGCCTTTTTACAGCATATTGTTGACTCTTGGAGTGCACTGTGACCACTACACAACACTAATAATGAGTATTCCCAGAGCCTTCTAAGCACTCTAGGAGCAAAAAGAGAAGGTCAATGAACAGCTTCATGACAGCCTAAAAGTACTATCTGGTTCCCTTGGGATGGAAAAGTATTTGTTACTACAGTGCACTCAAAGCCACAGATAAAATGCAGAGCAAAAAGTGAGAGCTAGGAGCCTGAACCAGCCAGACAAATTCAGAAAGGAAACAAAACCTGCATCATTACCTTGGGGCTGGGTGGGAAGGCCCAACACAAGTGAAGTGATGGATTGTATCCCTGAATGTCTGCAGCCCAGGACTGGGTACCTTTCTGCGGGTAGAACACACGTCCCCACTTCTGGCAGAAGGGGAACCATGCAGATTTTGGTGGCATGACTTACAGAGTTGATCAAACTAGAATAGCCCATTTCAGCCTTCAAAGTGGGGAAGAAACAAAAACCCAAGAAAGGCCTGCCACACACTTTCCTTATTCTGTGATTCAAACCACTAGAAGGAAGAGAGAGTTCTTCAATCAATAGAAGTGATTTTTCAATCAGCAGAACTGGCACACATGCCAAAAGGGTTGAGGAACACTTCTGCTCTTTGTAAGAATCCTGCAGGGTTCTCTCTTCCAAGAGGTCTGCTGGAGGTCCTGCTCAGGCTGGTGGTGTGCTCACTTCCCAGGCACTGTTGGCTATTCTGGGCCCTGCTCCCATCACTGCATCAACAATGTCTTGGATCTGGATATGTGGTTAAACACTGCACCCTTAACATGGTTACCAGTCTCCAGGTTCCCCAAGGCTTGAAATGCTTCTGAGGCAATACAGTGGGGAAGAGTCTCACAATCTTGGAGAATTTCCTTTTCTTCAAAAGCAGGTTAGGAAAGTGAATCTGTCTCCTATCTGAATAGGCTGCTCCAACTTTTCCCTGGCTAAAGAGCTGCTCTCAAATGTCTTCTTAGCCAGTATGATGGCAAGTGTCCATCTACTCGTGCTGCCCTTCTGCAGACGGTATAGCTGAATGCACAGCTGGAATTACCCTGGCACAAGGCCCAGGGAGAAGGACAGACAAGCCGGTTGCTCTATTGCGCCCTTCTCACTGCACGGAGCCCCAGAGTCTCCCCTGGGTGACTTCCTGAGCTGAACTGGCTCTGCAGGCTCCAAACTTGCCAGGTGAGTCCCCCCACCCTCCTGTGCTCGCAGGTTACAGCCAGCAGTGCCAAGAGTCCCCAGTACCATGGGTAGGGCCCTGTTCTGCAGAATACCCTACAAATGTAAGCTAAGACACTCCCTGCCCTGAAACACTTCCCGTTTAAGAAAAAAAAAACAAAACAAAACAAAAGATAACAAAAAAAGGGGTGGCCTTAACAAGGGAGTACAGTTAATCCACAACCCTGGTCTTTTACTGCAGAGCAATGCACAGCTTACCACCAGTGCTGCCAGTGGTGTTTGTGACAGACCAGTGGAGTCACAACACACCTGATGCGTCTGGTGCTTCCCATAAGCCATGTGTGCATCCAGAGAGAGCTTGGAGATAGGAAACCCCATCTTTGATTTTAGGTATCAGGATGAACAGAGGATCTGCCTTCAAAACTCTGTCTTCATACCTATCCGCTTATGTCACACCACAGACTGCTCTTGAAGCAAGAGCAATTGCATAACATTCTCATCTTCACTTTCCTGCTGCCCATCCAGCCAGCCAGGAGGAGGTCACATCCCCTCCAACAACTTCTTTGCTTTGCAGCTCACTCCTACTTATTTCAGCAGAGCTGCCAGTGTTGCATTCTTTTCATAGAACCCCAGGGAAGTTCTAACCTCAAAATTAAGCAAAACAAAGTCCTTTGAATATTTTCCAATTAACCTAAGATTGACACTAATGCTTTTCTCTTCACGTTCCCACTATTTGAACGACTGGATTTCTCCTGCATGCCTCAGTTTCCAGGCCTTTTGGACCATCAAAGATCTAAGTTATTTCTTTCCTAAAGATTACTCTGGTTTTAAAACTCAGAGACCCTTTTCTGCTAAGTTTGCTCTAGGTTGTGTCATTTAGTGGAAGAGCTCAGAGAAGTCTCTCAGCAGCACAAATCAGGGAAGATATCAAAGAAGAGACAGCATGGCAGGTTTCTCATACACTAGCAATGAGGGCAAGTTAACACTGCTGAAAGCCTTCAGGGTTGCATTCTGCTCCCAGTTTCACAGCATAAAATGTCCAGAGAAACAGATATGACAGAGGGCTAGTTCTGTGTGTCTAGAGCCAGCAGGGAGCATAATGAAAATGCCATAAGAAATGCCAGCATTCAGGCAGGAGGCTGGAGGTAGCAGGAACTGTCCCATTCTGGGGCTTGCAGAAGCATGTTGGCCTCCAGGGGCCTGCAGGCACCATGGCTCGTTAGTCAAACTTTCTCTGAGTTAATGGTGATGCCAAGACACAGGAACCTCTCATTTGGCTAAAAAAGCAGTTCTGCCAGCAAAATTGCAGGCAGTTTCTGTGCAACCTGGAACAGAGGGAGGAGAAGACTTCTCCTAAGAGGAGTAAGAAGGTTTACTCCAGCACGGAATTAAAGAGCAGCACTGCCCACAGACACACAGCATGCAGGGAGCAGCCAGCACTTTAGAGACAAAGTGTTTATGTCCTTTGTCGCTCATTGTTGCTTAGGTAAGGCACATCTAAAAGCTATTGGGCAGATTGCCAATGTGTCCCAACTGCCGAGGCAGGGAGTTCCTAAGCACTTTCTGTCCATTAGCTTGCAAATGTCCCTCTGAAGAAGGTAAAATATTGTCGCCCACGCTTCATAGATAGGAATAGTGAGGCACAGAGGGCCAAGAATCCCAGTTCTCGCTCCATACTTTCTAAGCCATAAACAACAGTAATTCTTCCCACAGTTACTGGAAACAACAGGCTCTTTCAGAAAAAGGGAAGCTGCCCCTTGCCTGGAACCAAGCAGCCAAGAGCAGCAGAGGTAGCAGCCTGCAGCCTATGCAGTGCCTGACATGGTTTTAACCCAGAGAACTTTTCCTCCAGCACATTTCTGGGGTCTTTTCGTGTACTCACAGAAACATTCCGTGCTCCGTACGCTCAAGGAGTTCACCTTCAATAAATAATCCAAATGAAAGGAGTTACTGCTGGCACAGTTGCATGGGTTGCTTCAGGGACAGTTTGCAGGAATGTCAAACTCACCTTTGCTGGTGGCTACCTTCCTGGGAAGGAATCCAGCCCCCAAAGGGGAACACTCAGTAATATCAAGAGCCAAGAGCAATTTCATCCCCATTAGTTAATATCAAACATAAAGGACACATTCCAGTACATAGCAAGCAGTTTTTGCCTCCTTGAAAAACAGTTAAGGAAGGTCTGGGGTTCAGGATCCTTAACTGACAAAACAGAAATACGTAGAAAGGAACATTTTTTCAGACTAATTGCAGGCTGGCGTTGCTCAGACAGCATCAGATTACTACCTGGAAAAATCCTGGGTCAGAGGCATATTGTTGACCCAATCCAGAAAGCAAGCAGAGAGCCCCATGGACAGTACTGATGAGGATGTTGAGCAAAGTGGCCAACAGCATCCTTTTGGTTTTAATAAAATAAAGCGTCATTCATTCTTCCTGTTGTGGAAAAAACCAGAGAAAATGTGTCATTCTGAAGGAAGAGCAGACTTCTTCGTGTTGGGTCAATGGACCAGCCTGAAGCTGTGCAGAGATTGCTGTTTAGTCTGCAGGTGTACTACAATAGGCTTCAGCAGCAAAGGTGCACCTCCCCAAAACTGAAGTTAAGAGGATGAAGGAAAAGATGCATTCACCTCACGGCCTTTGAGAAATGACTGCATCCCTATGGAAACGTAGCAAAAGCAAAATGAAGCTTAGTAAGGGTCATGAACTTCTACAAGAAACAGCAGTCGGCTTGTCTATGAATGCAGGTTTCCAGTTGGGCTAGCCCAAAGCTGATGGCAAAGGTCAGGCTCATCCAGTAACTCCTCAGGCCCTCCATGGCACACAGCTGTGCTGGAACCAGCCCTGGGACAGCACACAGCCTGCCTTCACTTGGGCCAGGTCAGAAAAGAGAAGCTGGTGGAGGGTACGTGTAAGGATGGTGGATGTTCACAGAGCAGGGGTAAGGGACCCAGGCAATTCCTGTCTGACTTTGACTCTCCCACAGATGCTCTGCATGGCCTTTTGACAAACATCTCCCTTGCCTTCCCTTCGCCCTCTTCTCTGCAAAGTACTTCGTTTCTCCATGTGGAAAAAAGAAATAAAACAACTTTCCCCTCTACCATGAGCCAAATACACCAGTGATAGCAAAGCATATAATGGAAGTTATACTGCCTAGAAGAGGCAAAAGTTTTCCCTTAAGATCCCCACCACCCTCATGTTCCTGCGACGGTTTCTGGTTCCCGGCAAAACCTGGATCAGAAAACAACTTCACTGCTAAATAAGTGCTAGTAGAAATAAGTAAACAGCCTTGCACTCTGTCATATTCCCTGAAAGACTGAGCATGCCAGCAAAGGCAGCACAGACTCTCACAGCAGTAAATAACCAAGCAAGCAGAGCAAACAAACATTTAAAACCCCATATGTCAGAAAATCTCTTTAGAATGAAGAGGTGAAAACAGTTTCGTCAGAAAGGAGGAAGTTTTCTCCCCTTCCTTTCTCCCCACTTCCCCAGCCCTTCCTTCCCTTGTTTACTTTGTTTCCCTGTTTCAAACCAAGTAAGAGAAGCTTTGGTATTTGTGGAACTGGGCTCTTTCTGTTTAACTCCAGCTGTGCCCACAGCCCGCATACTGGTTTGGTAAAATTTGCCCAGTCTGACAAAGTGGTTTCTCAAGCTTGAAATAAAACCATAGTGATTTTTACACTACTGAAATGAATGGCCCTTGACAGGACTAGCAATTATCTATGAATTCCAAAGAAAAGGCTTGTTGCATGGCACAGCAACGTGCTCAGCACAGCACTGTGGCAGGGGGATGCAGGGGCTTTCTGTGCTTTTGCTCTGGCATTTCAGCCTCTTTAGAAATATGACAGCAGTGGGAGATCTGCTGCAAAAAAAACCCCAAAAAGCCAAAAAGAAACCCCCAAACATCCCACAGGAAGACAGCTCAGAGGATTTTTACCTGTCACAGGCATGGGGTTGGAAGGACTTCTTTCCTAGTCTCTGGTCAAGGAAGAAGCAGCACCTGAATTCAGAGGAAAAGCTCTTGCCAGGAACACCAACCATAGGGCTCCTTGTGGGAGGGGGTTCCTGTCATGGTCCCCACCACAAGAAAGCTGTACCTCTTTCTTTATGGGGAATACTTGCATACATAGACCCAGAGATAAGAAGAAAGCAATTTGTTTCCTTATATTTGATTTAGGAGTGGCTGCTTGGGGAACTAACACCCAGCTGCTATCAGAGAGGGTCTGTGGCCTGCAACTGTGTTATCAGGTATCAGAGAGCTCCTTGGGCAGGGGCTGTGGGAACAGATGCTGACCTCAGTCAGGCAGCAGGAAAACAAACCTCAGCACAAAGGGGCAGGACGCCATGAAATAAGACTCCTTGAGAAAGGAAACGGGGAAAAACCAAAGCTGAAATCTTGATGCTTCTAGGAGACATGGAGAGGGATAACTGAACTGGACGAGCCATGGCCAGCACAGGGTTGCACAAGGACAGGTTGAGGGTGTGAGCAGTGCCAGCAGGCTGGGCCAGCTGGGAAAGGAGAAGCAACACCTCTGCTGCAACCAAGGGCTGCTTCCAGGGCGGCAAGCAAAACCTGTGAACGCCAGCCACGCTGCTGCTTTCTGTTTGTCTGCTCACTGAGGTCTGGCAGACAGACTCTCCCTTCCATGTGTGCCTGGTCAGTGCCCAGCACAGCACCAAGGGCCTCTCAGTCCTGCTTGAAGGGAGAGAGCAAACCTTTGCCTGGGATGAGACCGATACGGGGAAGGTAGGTGGCCAGCCTGTCCTGCTTTCATGTCTTTTCAGACTGAACATTTTGGAATGAAAGTTTGCCTCAGATTGAGCCTCTGTCTGGGATTAATTCAGCTCAAATTTGTAGTCACCGCAGGCAGCAGGGGAAGCTGCAATAGCTATTAGAGAACAAGCCAAAGAAGTAAAAGCAAGCAGGGACAAAGAATAACCTGCCCTCCCCCCAAAACAGAGAGGAGGCACAGGGATCCAAATTTAAAAGCAACTACTAGTGGCCAGTGCTAGCGAGTCACTGTGGGCTGGCCAGAGCCCGGGTGCCGGCAAGCAGCTCTGGCACAGGAGTGTGGCCCACCCTGCTCTGGTGTCCAGGCCCCAGCCGAGCAGTCCAGAGCTGACTGGGAAGGCCAGTGGAGCTGGGAGCTGCTGTGAACTGCAACAAGGGGGAAAAGGGAGAGGAGTCCTGCCCCTGCTCCCCACTGCTGCTCTGCCAGAGGGAAGCAGCCAGCTCACCTGCTGATATTGCTGCTGGCCAGGTGTCTCCAAGCTGTTGGTATTGGTCATTCTTTGGCTGGGGGATCCGAGTGGCCAAGATACCCAGAAAGAACAAATTGCAAAAAGAAACGAGGCCATTGCACGGTGGAGATAGGAAAAAACGCGGTGAGACAGATCAGCAGCCAGCAGTAGCACCCAGGCTGAGATCCTCGCAGCCCTTGCAGGCATAGGCACCACTGCCAGAATCTCAAGGAGACAGCAATCCCATACCTGAAGGCCGGAGGTGGTTTCCCATCTGCTGCCCCAGGCACCGCGCAGAGCGCCCGCGGTCCCTCCCCGCACGGCATCGCCCTTCGGACGGGAGGTGGCAGCAGATGGCCACCGACAGCATCTCCCGGGGACACCCCAGTACCCGCGGGAAAAACCCTCCCGGCTCCCAGGGACTGGGCAGGGACGGCAGGAGGTGCTCCCCGAGCGCATCCCTCCTCCCGGGATGCGCCGTCTCCCCCTGCTGCCCGCTGGCTCCGAGCCCCCATCCGATTCCGCACACGCCACACCCTGGAAGTGCTTTGCCACAAGTTGAATTGTTTTAAAAACAGCCTTTATCGAGAAAACAGATGGCAGCAGCTAGGAAGCTCTGATTATTATTGATTAATGCGGAATTATAGTTGGCAGTGGGAGATACGGGGAGCAGCAGAAATGAATGAAGATATTAACCAGGAGAAGGGGGGGAAAAATCACGGAGTAAAAGGAATCATAGAATCATTCAGGTTGGAAAGGACCTCTGAGATCACCGTGCCCAACCATGGACCCAACACTGCCAAGTCCACCACTAAACCACGGCCCTAAGCATCACATCTACAGTTTAAGAACAGTTCCAGGGAAAGAGGAAGACATGCTATCCAAGTCTCAACAGGCTCTCAACAATCAAGAATCATGCTCAGATAACATAAGGATCCACAAATGTTTGGCCCCTGCATCATCTGTCGGCTTTCACCAGAACAAAACTCTTTCTGAAGTTTTTTAAAAAAATAAATAGTAACTGGAATTATTTTCCATCAATCTGTAATTTCTATTTTCATCTGCCATCTTGAGAAATACTAATGGGAAATCAGACCAGTCCAGCTGAAACAGGTAGTCCCAGAAACTAGTCCCCTTTGTATCCCTAGGGCTACCTTCCTCGGACCAATAAAACCCGAAAACCAGCTGGATTTTAGAGCTCCTACCAGTCATCTCTCCAGAGCCACACAGGAAGTTGGAGGGTTTGGTCATAGTGCACTGAAACAAAGACACAAAAGAGCGTAGATGCCAGCACAAGGAATGGATTGGGACACCCCGTCAGGCAAGCCCTACCTTTCATCCCTTTTCCAGAGCCTGGTACCTGGGTCTCTCCAGTTTCTGTCCCCTCTCAGATGCCTGTGTCACACAGCCAACCTCTACGCAGTGCACCACTGGTTTAATTGGCTCCTCTACCCCAAGTGAAAGTTGAACTTGAAAGCAGTGATGTTTGAAGTCACTCCTTCAACCATCCTATTTTATTTTCATGTGCCAGACCTCACTCCTGTCACCTGGTGTCTGCCCTTCCAACAGGAGAGGTTCATACACAGCTGTCTGCCAGAAGTGGCAACAGACAGAAACCAGCAGGCAGCTTTCACATCCTCTGCTCAGAAGAAACATACCTGCTTCCTGGGAGAGCCCCCCAGGAAATGCCGTGGATTGTGGCATTTAGCAGTGAGTGGGAACTCAAAAAGTCACTGATACCATATCCTCAGTGTCTCAAGGCTTAGTTATCTCCACTTAAAGAATTTCTGGTGTGGTTTTTGGGCAGGTGAAGTGTGTGTATTTGTATTGTTTATTCTTTTTTTAGATCTCAAGCAAGGAAAATTATATAACCTTGCCAAAAATCCATTAACTCCTCTTACCCTCAGAAAATACCATCACATATCTAGGCTTGATCACATTTTCTGTCTCAAGGTAAGCTTAAGACTTTTGGCCCTATCTACAGCCAGTAGAAACGTTTTCTCTTCACAGTATCTGTTTACGTGTTTAAAGGCTATTCACAGTGCCCCATCTCTCCACCTGCAGAAGAACCCTTCAGGTAGAGACTCCTTGATGTAACAGCAACTCGCATCTGTTAAAATTTATTGGCTTTCACAAATCATTTCAAAGGTAACAAAGCGGGGGAAGCAGAGGGACAGATCTTGAACCCAGCAGCTATCCAGTAGTAATGAAAGCCACATAACCCAAAAGTGTGGCTTATTCTGTTTGCTTTTTTTAAAAGCCAGATGTAAAATCTGTTTACTGAAGGCTGTATTGAAGTGGAAGAAGTAGACTTGCCTGTTTTACAGGTTACTATGGAGATATCTTTCCCTTCATTACTCCGTAAACAGACCATACTGCACAGAAGTGAGAAGTTCTTATTTTTGGCCATTCAAAAATTGCCTATGATTAGAGCATTTCACGTGCTATGAACAAGTAAATATCTCTGGGTAATTCATTTTCTTAATCCCAAATTTGGCCAAGGGAAACTGAACTGATCAAGAGATGAAGGTCAAAGATAAACATTTTACAGCATTACAATTCTTCTTTTGAAATCCCATCAGAGAACTGATGGCTTCACTTGCTACTAAGTTCCCAAAACCTTTGATATTTGTCCCCAGAATGACACAGGCAGATCCCATTAAGCATAAATAATCACAACCCTTTCTCCTCAAGCATGTTTCTAAGAAATTATTGTGAATTACTGTGCACACCATCAGAGTATGAGAATGAAGGTTATCAAAAATTGGTTCTCAATTCCCAGTGGCCTTCAGGTCTCACCTACTGTATTATTTTTACTTTTTTTTTTTCTTTTGGATCATTACAGGTAAACTGACAGCCCTTTTCCTTAATCAACACCATGGCAACAGTGTTATCTATGGTCCATAGAGCTCCAAAAATATGCCTTCAACTTCGCCCTTTTTATTTCACCAGCACCCTCAAAATGCCCAAGAGGCAGCACCTGTCCATCTTGGCCCTTCATACAGCTTCCTCTGTACCAACTTCTTGACACTTCACTTCAGTTTGCAGAAACTACAATAATTTTTATCTATTTCCGTTGCTGAAACTACAGATTTCTTTTTTATGCAAAGCTTCCCCAGAAATCAGAACTAGAAATAGGACAGGCAAAGCTACAGCAATGGGTGAGGATTGAAACCAAATGAGAAAAGGTAGCAAAAGATCAGCAAGGTAGAAGCAGACAACCCACGGTGAAGGCGGCTCTGGCAGGAAACTTACTGGAGTCAACCAAAACCCAAGTCCCAAGCCACATATGCGGAATTCCTGTTGCACATGTGGACAAAAGGACAACCTCCTTTTGGAGAGACGGCCACAAACAGTGCTCCCAAGTAACCTGGGGACACTCATGTCAAAGGAACACAAAGCCCAAGAACTTTTGGTCATCTGAAGTGCTCAGATCACCAAGCAGTGACCAGCAGGCACAGGACAGAGGAGGTCTCTGTCAGACACCACGAGGACACTACACATGCAAACCAGACCTCTTGCTTTTCAAGACAGGAATAGCATTTGGGCAGATGTAAGTCATCTGAAATGAACCCTGCCAGACTGAATCCACAAGCATTTGAGGTCTGAGTGCTGCAGGTACTTCCACAGCAGACAGTGGCATCAGTGCCAAGAGAGCCTTGTGCAGAGCCTCACAGATCTTGTCTGTCCTTGTCACGGGGCACCAAAGCACAGGAGCAGAGAGGAATGTAGCACAGCTTAAGGTCTTTGCTGACGGAATCTGAGGATATAGGTTAAACCCAAAGAAAATGCCTTCCCCAAAAAGAATCCTCCCTTCTTCCCCTTCCAGATGCATAGAGTGTCTGCTCAGTTATTTACTTCACAAAACCACAGTTATTCCAATGCTTTTTTTTTTTTTAACATGGAAATATGGATGATTACCAGAAAAACAAATAATTGGGATGGAGCCCAGTTGGATATCATTGAGGCAACTAAGCGAGTATGCCATGTGGAGGAGGAGAAGAGAGAGTTACACAGTTACGGATTGTCTGTTGTCACATTTAGGATAAACATGACAAGTAATAGCTGCTTGTCCTCCCGCTACCGAGGACAAACTAACCACTCACAGTCAGGAAAAAATTGACATCCGGGTTTTCTCAGAAAGAGGTTTAAGAATCTGAAATAGGAAGTTACTTGGAAATACTCCCTTTTCTACACATATTCATTGAAGCCCATAAACACACAAGTTTAGTTTTGAATTCCATCATGTTTTTTAGATTTTAAACCTATGCTAAGATATTTTCTTAAAATGCATTTTTATCTTTGTGGATTAGGTTTGGATTAGTCACCTCCTGAGGGAGATGAGATGTCTCTTAGTCTATTCAGCTCTTGTGAAGGAGATTACCCTCATTTTCACTAGCCACACAAAGCAAAATCTGCAGTTGCCTAAAGCTCAAAAATGAGACCCTGCTAGGTCAATCCTCACATTTTTTATTGAAGTAAAGATGACAGAAAGATGAGGCTGGGTCAAGGCTAGGATGAGCACACCTATTTTCTGTCTCCATGTAAAGTATAGAGCTTCTCCACGTGAGCACATATGAAATATTCTGGCCATCTGGAACTGAAAAAGATCAAAGTCTACCTCTTCTGCTCTCTGGTCCAGGTTTTTCTCCTGTCTAAAAGCATTCTCAGAGAAAAAAAAAAAAAAAACCAACTTCATTAGCCAACCGCCTATTTCTATTTTTCTCACAAAATTGCCTGTAGCTGTCCCCATCTCAGATCATCACAGCACTACGGGTCAGGACACTGAAGTGTCCACAAAGCAATATTGCAGACGTGACAACCAACAAAGCCCGGAGTCCAAGCCAGGTAATACAGTGTCCTATGTCTTAGCTCTACCAAGAAGTAGAGAGAAGTGTAATAAAGAAAGAAGCAGCAATGTCCAACAGGCACATTAGTCTTATTTAAACATAATACTGTTGGGAAGCACTTTGGGATGGCTGCAGTCATTTATAGAGTGAAACATACAGGGTTGAAGATTGCAGGATGGAAAAGTAGCCTTTGATCTACTGCCACTTTTCCCTACTACCTCTCAGGATTCAAGGTTTTTGTAATCATACCCCTGGAGCTACCAATACTACGTCTGTCTCCAGCCCTTCTCAACAGCCAGATACAGGCCTACACTGAAAGAACTTCCACTCATAAGAAATCTTCAGAGAAGTGCCTAAGAAAAACAGGTGTTAAGATCAAATGCACTCACTCAATAACTTTTACTTCTGGCCAAAGCTCATAACTCTGAGATTCTTCACACATCAAAGGCTCAGGGCACCAAACAAATTGGTCATTTTGCAAGTAACAAATAACACGGGCGTACATAAGTATAACAGATGCTTGTGGTCTTCAGGGTGGGACTGACCAAAGAGAGCGATGAATAAGCAGCACTGTGAGCTCATGACTCAGATGCCATGTCCCCACCGGCCCACGGCAATAGATGACTTGCCTCAAACCCAATTCTTTTCAGATCCAGCTTGTATCTTTTTCACTAAGACCAGTGCTCCGAGTGCCTCAGGGAAGAAGAGACAAGGACATCCAGAGCCGACAGTGAGAAAACACTCTGAATTATTCATATCACTCAAATAGCAAAATTAAAATTAAACTACCTTACATGACAATGGGAGATATGCTAGCACTGAAGAAATTCCACCGCTACTTTTATGTGCTACTCAGGGAACTAAAGCTGGAATGAAACACTTAATGGTTAAAAGGCTCGCCTGTTTGTTTCTTCTGTGGATGGATATATTTCTTGTTTTGCCTACACTTATATCAAGTCTTTACATAACTGCTGGCTTCATACCCGAGGCTATCTTCCTGAATCAAAACCTCTCTCATACCGGTAGCAGAAGAATAGACTGCTTCTAGCTTTTTAACTTGTTAATAATGAACTTGCTCTTGTCTGATTCTCCTTGTCCCCTTCTCCCTGTGCAATACCTGCCTGGGGAAGTACATGGCTTCTGCATCAGTGTTCAAGTCAGTTTTCTGTACTTGCTTGGATGGCTGTCAGGGCCAGTTTTTGAGGTACGGTCTCCTTTTGATAGCTCCCAACAGGCTCTGCTAGAGGAGAGCTGGTTCCCGAAATACACTTCTCTCACACTTGTTTTTCAGGGTTCTCCACTCAACAGTGTGGTAACTAGAGGCACTCCAGACTGGGTTTATTGCTACCATATGCCAGACAGCATAAGAATCCATACTGCAGGAGAGCAGCCGGTACATTTCCACGTTAACAGAAGCCTGATTGCAAATCGCATTTAGTCTCAACAGCTCAGTTCACTGCACACAGATGCCACGGGGGACTGCAAAGTTAGCAAGATGTGGGGGAGTATGGCTAAATTTTTCAAAAAGAGCCTTGGCTGATCTGATGCCACAGACATTTGGAGCTGATGCCGTGGAAGAAACTTGCTGCTGCATTTCTTCTGCCATAAATGAATAAGAATAATAATGTCATGAGCTGTTAGTCAAATTATGAACTCTTGCTAGGCTGGTGATTGTCTGCTGATACAAACAGCAGCGTTGGCACTGTCAAATGCTGCTCTTATAACTTGACAGCCAGCACATAAATGAAGTCAAAGAAGAGGAATTTACTCTTTCAAAATAGGTCAGCATGAGAGGAGATGGGTTTCCAGTCTGAGTGTGCCGTGTCTCCCTGGGCTGGCTGCAAAGTGTACCTCAGCTCTTACAGCAGACTTCTCATAACTGAAGGTACAACAAGACTAAATGAATGAACTGAGAGAAAAAGCTGCCCCATTGGATCCTCTCAGAACGGGTACAGGAGGAGAGCTCTCCTCCGCTTACTTGTGTATGAACAATCAAATCAACTTGGTAGCCTCTGTCCAAGGCCTTGCCACTAAAATACCTAGCTCAGCTCATCCTAATGGGCCTCCTAAAGAGCTGACTGAGCAGGGAGGCCAAAGACTTCTCACTGCCTGGCCTGAGCCACAGGAGCACAGACCCAGGACAAGGCAAAGATGCCTGGCAATATTTGTAGGGGTGGTACAGAAGACTTCACTATGCAAAGCTCCTAGGCCAGTACTAATGCACAGATAACTTGAGCATTTTTAAATATGAAATGGAACCATGGATGCACAAGCACTGTGTGTAAACACAGTCCTTATACCACAGGATAAATGCTTTTCTTCATGTGAATCAGGTGAGGTCTTTTTTCTCTCACCAGAAAGCATCATACATTTCAGCTGCTTAGATCAGCATTGGTAAATTAAATAGACAGTCTCTCAAGGCCTCTTTTCCGGTCTAGCATCTCTACAAAGCATTCTCACATTCCTCAAGAATTAGGAAAATCCTTCCCCAACCCCACTGTATAGCCAATCCATAAAATTCACTGTTAGTGAAGGTCACCAAGTCAAATACTGTAGTTGAGTCATTTTATAGATACTAACAATCCCTCTAGCTATGAGAATAAAGATAAAAGTGATCTAAATCCTGCTCTTTAGGACATGAGCCAAATGTATGTCATGGTCAGGAAGGAATTGCTCCCACACATGCACCACATAAGGGGTTGCACTGCCCATCAGGTTCACGGTGGGGTTAATTCCCCACCCCCACCATGCGTTACCAGAAGCCACAGGAGCAGACAGCACAGTGCTGTGTACCACACTTCTGTAGTTTCACAGAGGAGTGACCACCAGCCAGAAGACACAGGACTCCAGGTTGCTCAGGCATGAAAGCAATGGCATGATTCCCTAAAGCTCTGTATCATCAAGGTGGCAGCAGCTTCCATGCTCTGCAAGCTGCCTCATGCAGTTCCAGGAATCAGGTGCTATAGCTCAGCAGTGCCCTGCAGAATTGGCTTTACATTTCCAGGCAACAACGCCACTGCCAGGCAAAAGGCATTTTTCAGACTCTCCCTCTAAACACATTCCCAGGAATCAAGCATCCAAATGAAGAGAGAGAAAGAGAAGAACCATTTTCCCAGGAGGTCTCCTAATAAACCCCAAACAACAACAACAAAAATATCATAGAGGAGCTCAGGATTTCAGACAGTAAGAAAAACAGAAGCTCTCTCCAGCTCTGCTTATACCACAGGATGGGCACTACAAACCTGTTGGCAGGGGGCTCCGTGCCTAGGGAGATAGGAGGTGTTCATGAGGAGCTAGGATGATTCATATAGGGCTACCAAATATCAAGCTTCCACAAAGAAGGCTTCTTCCTACCCCCAAAGCACCTAAAGTGCATTAGTCCCTTGCCTATGGATGCTCAAGAGACCAGGACAAAGCTCTGAGTGAGAGCTCTCAATCCCAGACCAACAGGAATTGCTGGGAGAAGACAGCCAAGTGCCCCAAGTTGTTGGAACCATCAGCAGGAAGCTTTGTATGAGAAGCAATCCTACTCAAGCAGGCAGCTGCTGAGTTGGCTGGGAGTAAGCCGTGGAGCTGGCTGCTTCTTGGGTGTCCCATGAAGCATAACAAATCCATTTAGACCTGTAAAGTAGACACGAAAGCGGGGACCAGTTCCCAGCTGGAGCTGATTTCTCCCATGAAACTTGTTCCATGGTTGCAGGCAACCATGCTTCATAACATGAAGGTAGAAAATCCCCATCCTTTTATGCAGTTCTTGGCTTTCATTTTTCACTTCTTTTGTTATATAAATGGGTGGTTCAGTGCTTCTTTCCACTGCTTGGACCACTTTGTGAGGCCTCTGACTCCTTTTTGCCCTCCAGCATGGATGGTCATATTGTGGTTCTGCTGCACCCCACGTTGTGTGCCGAGCAAGCCAAGGCCTACAGTGATCCAAATGCTGGGGGTGAGCAATACTGAGCTTAGTGGCCAACTCTCACAGTCAGCTCTTTCACTGAGTCACACCTCATTACTCAGTCTTAATCACAGCTATTGGAGCTCTAACAAGGCACCCAGAAATATCACAGTCATAGAATGGCTGGGTTAAAGCACAGTTAATGACCACCTCATTCCAGCCCCTCTGCTGCGGGCAGGGAACCTTCCAGCAGATCAGGCTACTCAGAGCCCTGTCCAGCCTAGTCTTGAACACCTCTAGGGATGGCAAGTCCACAGCCTTCCTGGGCAACCTGTGCCAGTGCCTCACCGCCCATATAGCAAAGAATTTCTTCCTAATATCTAAACCTACCCTCCTTCATCTTACAGCCATTCCCCCCGTCCTATCACTACATGTCCTCTACAAGGACTTTTCACCCTAAGGAATAACAGCATTTCCAGGAATAGCCCCATCCTGAATTACAGAGGCATGAGGGGAAGTTAAGTGGATTCCTGAAGCTCACCAAAGAATTGTTGCTCCAAGCAAAGTTGTGAAGCTGCAATGAGCTCTCAGAGTGTGCAAGACTGACTGTTTCCTTATGACTGTGGGCAGTGGAGACCAGGGCTCCATCAGTGCTGTCTGTAGTATGGAGACCTACTTTAGGCATCATCAGTAAATGAAAAACCTAAGAAATCTAATCCTAACCTCCACTGTGGAGATTCTCCCAGTAACGGGATCCATCATTATTTCCTGCACTGAACCATGCTTCCTCTTCTTTCTCCCATTCACCAGTCTCACCTGTGTTTTAATCAGTCTCCCTCAGGCTTCTGCACATGACTTTCCTTAAGATCTTCAATTGTTGCTGTAGGTTTTACAAGTTTGGTCTGAGCAGCTAAACCAGGGATGTGTCTAATATGATCATAAAAGGGTGGGATTTTGGTTAACACGAATTAGAAAAGAGAGAACTGTGTAGCCCATATTAATTTTTTTTGAAGCAAGATATTAAGATAAGTATTTCCCACACTTTGGAAAAAGGCCCTGAAACCAAGTATTGTGGCTGAGAATGTCTGCCAGGCCCTAGTCATGTCCATCTGATTGACATTTCCCATTTCAATAAGCCCCTTCATCTGGGAGCAACAACACCAAAGACAAACCTGTTCAGCTTCACCCATATTCCCATCACGGGAAATATCAGGAGGATTCGCTGGCAGACAATGAACACAATGAAACTGCTTTTCCTTTTTTTTTTTTTTTTGAAAGAAGAAATGTATAATTTGGCAACACACAGCCTCCCATAGACATGTCATGCAAGGCATCTCCTTAACACTATGGGGACCCCATGAACCATTTGTCCTCTAAAGCCCAAGATCCTGCTCTAAAATACGGAACTTGAGGAGGATAATTCAGCTTATTTTTGTCATTAACAAACAATTTCCACTCTCCTTCTCCAAAACAGCTGAACCACTCTAACTGGAACTTTCCAAAACACAAAGAAAGCAAAAACAAAACCAAGACCAAAATGAGAGAGAAGAATGACATTTTTCATAGTAGGCATTAGCTGAAGCAGTTAAAGTCTGCAACCTGGGAGCTCTTGCAAACACTGGCTTCTCATGGAAAAGCCTTAACCTTGTCGGTGACCCTGACATCCCTATCAGTAATGCTATGCTATAAAGACTGACACTCTGCTTAATGGCCTGCACCACAGAGGAGAATTACATACTCCTGCTGCATAAAGGGAACGTCCCAGGCCTGAATTCAGCTGTTGTCTTAACTGCAGATGCAAGGCCTGACTCAAATGAGAGTAATTCTGCCCTGGACAAGGTATTACAGCTTGTCTACTGCACCATCACCTCACCTCATTTCACACTGCACAGAGAAAGTCACTCTAAAGATTAGAGTAGGACTAATCTGGGTGCCAGCCAAGCTTCCTCAGCAGGAGACAACTTTTTTTTTCAGAATTAAACAAATAAACAAACAAAAAACCCAAATCAACCAACCAAAAAAGAAAAAAAAAAATCCCACAAAAAAAGTACTGTGACTGCCACTCTAGAAATCATGCCCTCTTAGCTCATATACTGACCAAGCACCATGTTAACAGCTGTAACCCAATTAGTTCATCAGAGCTTTTACTTGGCCTCTGCATCTAGTCTTTAAAACCTCCTTGAATTTCTTGCATATCAAAATTTTCCCTCTGAGTTGAACTCACACTCCAAAAGAAAAAAAAAAAATCAAAAATTGAAAAAATAACAAACACTATGTACTACCTACAAAAGCTCTTGTATTGACCAGCAAACAAAGGCTGTCTGCTTTGGGCTCTTGCTGTTTGGTACCTACAGACAGCAGTTGTTTTTCCCTTTGCCTCCTTCTGTCCACACCTGGACAGTTACAAAATACAGAGTGCAAATAATGACAAGTTGTACCTGGATATCTAGCAGAGATCAACTCAAAATGGATCTTTTCTATGGCTTAAGGATGATGTACCTGCCATGCTTCAACAGGACAACTCTTTGACACCCATTCTGGGAGCTTTTTCAATACCAAGGATGCTGGAGGAGGAAAACAGAAAACCCACAATGCAGAACTGATTTCATTTTGTTCTGATTTAGGGACTGAACAGCTTTGTCCATGAGATATTTTAGTTCAGGTCTCATCCACAGCACTGGTTCAACTCCCCTTGGTGAGTTCCATGGCTTGGGACTTCACTCTTAGCTTACTGCTGTCTGAGCAGGCTACCGGATGCCCCCTCCATTATTAAACTGTTCTTATCTCAACCCATGAGGTTTACATTTTTTTTTCTCCTATTTTCCTCTCCACCAGGGACAGGGGAATGAGTGGCTGTGTGGTACTTGACTGCCAGGTGGGGTTAAATCATGACACCCTCACAAACACAGGCTTTCCTGGGGCAAGCTGCCTGATCATGTTCCAGATCACCCTGTAGCTCTGCACAGAAAGTCACAGGCCATCCAAACCAAAGGCATGGAGCTCATATCTCCTAAGTGGGCTAAGTGTACCTGGGGGATGCAGGGGACAGTCCTCCTGGGACAGCCTCTGGCAATGCCCTGAGACAACAGATCTCCGTTGGCCTTTGCTGCACTGTGGACACATCACAAGCTCTAGACATAAAAGCAGCTAGCTGGAAACTCAATGGACATCTAAGGGTTAATCTGCACTTGTTTGATTGTCAAGCACCTGAGATATGACGACAACACATTGGCACACTCTAATTGCAACATATTATAAAGTACCTTCAGTCCCCAAAGGCTAAGACACTTTTGAAAAAATAATAAAGCTAATGCACATAATAGCCTGTGTCTTGTTATTTAAGAAACCTCTTCCCGGCATCGGACGTCGACAGGACGTGTAAATGCACTTTCTCCAATAACTATGCACAAGGAGCAGTTTGATGGAGTGCCAGAAAGCACAATGACTGTTCTACCTTAGCAATGTACTGAAGATGACATGTTCCCTTTAGAACTAATTGCTTTATTTAAAAAAAAAAAAAAAAAAAAAAAAAGCCATTTACTGAATCCTTGCCTGGTCTCTCCCCTTGATGAGCAATTTTAGACTGCACATCGGAGCTTTTGTTTGTTGCTAAAAGACGGGGAGAAAAGGCGTGTTTTGTTAAGTAATTTTAATTTTCATATTTAATGGAAAATAGTTCAGAAGGGTATTTTTCATTATACTACATGAATATTTGCATTATATTCTGCTAGGCCCTCCCTTATGTGACTCAAGGCTGACAAGTTCAGACTGTCAGACACAACCCTTTGCATCTAATAAATTACCCTACACCAAGATCCAGTTATAACTATTGACACAGACCAAGCTACACCTGTGAAAGTCAGAAATACTCTTTATTTTATCCTTCTTCTGCATTCTCACATGCAGAATAGGAAAGCACTTCAAGAACTGCTTCCAAAATTCACTGCATTCTTACTGTCAAACTGCTTCCCACTTCCCTACATTAATAAATAAATAAATCAGGAATTCCTCTTCTTGTGCCTTCAAGAGAAAAACAGATGTAATGACTTCATAGACAAATCAATGCCATTTCCAACAGAACTATTTATTTTTTTCTCCCTACTTCGAAAAATTAGAATAATTTCACAACGGGCCCTAGGGAACAAGCTCATGAAAATGCACAGAGCAGACAACATGAGGAAAAGTGTTTGGTTATATATTTCAGGAGGAAGGAAATAGGCTTATCTGCTGCTCTGTGAGCAGTGAGAATAATTATGCATGTATTTGCTGCATCCCATAATCATCATCACCATAAAGATGACATTTCATGGCTGAGTTGAGAACGTGTCTTTCCCAAAATTATTTTTTGTTTGGAAGGAGAAATTATTCTAAATAATGTCTAGGGAGGATAGATATAGGAAAGCATAGATTTCAGAGTCAGACACTCTAGAGTCAAAACCCTATCACCAGCTCCCTAAATAATACTATTATATTGTTAATTCCACATCAGCAAAATGGCAACACATCTGTCTGTAGCAGGGTCCCAGAATACTGGGAATTTCTGTTAGATATTACAAACTGGTGCATTAATGTGAACTACTCAGGCTGTGTTTGCATAGAGGAGCTCCTGTGGGCTTCGTAAGACCTTGGTCAGATTTGGAAGACAACTCCCTCTTCATCATTTGATCCTGGTGAAACCGTCCAGGGCCCAGTCACTGCCTCGTTGTGGAATGACAGGCACTAAGAGCAGGAGCAATCACAAAGAGTTGTATTTCTCAGGTGCACCTCGCCCTCCCTCAGACAACTCAGAAGCAAAGAGGTCATCTCAGTGGTGAGGGATAGGACAGGAGGAAGAAGGACGAGCTTGAGGCACAGTGGGCCCAGCAGACATTCCTTCCCCAGGAATATTTCCACCCACTGGGTCATGGCTAGTGCCAAGGATGCACCAAAGCCCTGCTGTCAAGGGGATGACTTCCCCAGTTGCTCTGGCTGAACATGCTGCTGGATTCCTACAGCAGAGGTTTGCTTCTCCAGAGCCAACCAGGCTCACACACCTACCCATGTCTCCTCCTCAGTACCCCACTCTGCTTTTCTTGCTGGTTCCTCATTAGACCATGATAACCGGTCACAGAACCCTGTCTCAACACCTTTTCTTACTGTGATGGTGCTAAACCTAGCCCTGCTCTTTACTGATTCTCCAGCTTGGGTGGAGTAAAGATCAGGACACAGCTGGACCTGTAGCAGTTTCTCCACGAGATAAACTGGACTGACATGTAGGAAGTCATAGCTGCTTCTAACCATAAGACTTTAGGTGAATCATTTCACTTGTCTCCCTTTTTCTGGTAGTCCTAACAACGTGATGTTTTTCTTCAAAGGACTTGAACTCCAGAAAGTTTTTTAAAAAGCTAATTTCCATTTTCATTGGAGTAGCAAGACACTGGGGCCCTGTTTATGACATAGATTCTAAAGATAAATGAGTGCAAATAAACCATCATCTCATGAAGAGGTGTATTGCCATATTAGGCATGAGGACCTCATTAATGGGTGCTGTGGATCACAACACTCCTTTGCCCAATATTCCAGTGGGACTCCGGCTTTCTGATCCACACCAGCTTCTCACAGCCAAGAGGTTTATACAGGCTGATTGGCCTGCTATGCAAGAGCTCAGAGCAATCCTTACTTCACAAATGGTTCCTGGTGGCTCAGTAGTACCTAAATCTTAATGCTGGGAACAGGTGCCTGCAAAAGAATAGTTTTCAATGCAATGAAGGCTCAAGATCTTAATTAGCCACAAGCTTGCCTTTGTCTGCCTAGCACACATGGATCAGCAATCCTTGCTTCTCTGCTACGTAAATGTGTAGCAACTACTTGCAAATGCAAAGCATATTCTCCAGGTGTCCCATGCAGTACAGAACACACTGTGCAGAGAGCTGCTACCAAACTTCAAGCCAGGACAAACTGCTGGCTGGACAAGAAAGCAACATTTACCCAACAATATGATGTCACTTGTGCATTTGGGGGAGGAACAGAAAAATCTTGATTTTTTCTGGCCATAAATGAGGACACAGCTTGAAATTAATTGATTGTGGATCCATTCAAAGTAACAGCTTGATCCAGTTCCAGCAAAATCCAACGGCAGAACTCTGGTGCAAAACACTGAGCATGCCAGACTTTCTTCCTAAAGACTTTAGCTCACACTTCACTGTTTAGAAGCAGTCAGACCCTCCCTGAGGGTGTGACCCTGTCACATTGCTGGGGAAGTTCTGATCAGGCATTCAGACCTGAGCGCCCTTGGTGGTAGGGATTGGAATAGGAAAAATAGGCTGATGAGTAAAAAGTTTTCTTTGTTTAAAGATTTAGATTAAAGAAACAAATTAATTAGGATGAAACTTGCATGGAGATCCTTAGGCCAGGAATCCACTCCACAGCTTGTTCTTTCTTTCTACCTGTATGATCTCTACAATCACAGCACTTCAGCATTCTAGAGCCTCACATGATACCTAGTCTTTGAGGCACAAAGATGTTTGCTGTCCCCTTTCAAGAGCTACATCTCTGCAGAATTAGCCTAACAGTGGTATTCTGCAGGATAATCCTTTTCGTTGCACGTCCAGCCTTCATTTTCTGCAACACACTTTTCCCTACTGTTTGCTTTGCTTTGCTTTTCCCCACTGATACCTTACTCAGCTCAGAAAGCAAAGCTCAGCCAGTCTGTTTTACTGCCATTTACAATGAATATAACTTCCTGGCTCTGGGGCACCTTTTGCTGGTCTTGTGACCACTGCCACACAGTTCTGTTTAAATCCAGAATAATTTGCTGAAGTGGAAATTAAACCATTGTTCTTTTGATGCCAATAAACCAAAGTGCTGACAATTGGAATGATCATTCCAGCAAAATGGTCAGGAGTACCCACGTTTGTCATCCAGATAAAGAGTGCTCAATTCATAAAAAGCCAAAAGATGAGTTCCCAAAGTATCAATGTCCCAAAATTGGAATCTGAGTGTGTTTTCTTAGAGCTACTTAATAGAGAGAAGTGCCTTTATTTAGCACCTGCCATTTCAAGTTCCCAAAATGCTCTCTCAAAAATTGAGTTTCCTAATAAGCCTTCCTAGCCAGACATCAGGCTGCAATTTACAAGGGGTAAACTTGTTTAAGGTCACCCAGCATGGGAAAGAAGAACTGGGAAGCAGCTCCAGGAATCCAGAGGACCACACCCCTCACTAGCCACTAGACCACACAACTGACCCCATTTCACTTGAGTCATTATTAAGCAGGATAGAAGAACACTGTGGTTTTATTTTATGTCAGCTGAACTCTTGTATTAACATTTTACTGTCCCACTGATGTTTTGCCTAGAACATTCTGTAATCCACAAATTAATATGTGAAGAACATCCAGTACAGTTTGGAGGAATAAAAAAATTATCCAAATGGCAAAGGAGTTTTGATTTCCAGCAGTTTCATAAATCAGAAGTGCTGGAGAAAGAAGGTTCCTTATTTTATCACACATAGCCTTTTGTAATGCCAGCAAAACTGCTGCCCTTCCCAAAACCAAGCAGAAACCCTATTGTTGCAGCAAACCCCATCTGGTCACATGGAGAACTTAAAACCTCATGGCATTCTGTTTCACATAGACAGAAAGGGAGCTCTGCTCCAAATACATGACAAGAGCCAAAAATAATTTTGCTTTACCTATGCACAGTATCTGAAGTTTTTGCTGCCTGCTCTTATTCACCACTTCTTGTTTTCTGTGATCTCGCCTTTAGCTTCTGGGATAAGGGTTTCTCTGTCCTGCAAATTCTGCCCTATTCTCATGTTTGTTAAATCACTTTGTTAAAGGATTCTTCCAGGTGGAAGCAGATCCTCCCCTTCTAAGAACAGATCCGTGCCACACGCAATGCAGTGAAGTGCAAATCCAAGGCAAAACCCAATTCCAACTCAGAAAGGCTTTGAGCAATGTAGCAGGAAACTTGCCCAGGCTTGGCTGGGCACAGGCCCTGCTTGTTCAGAGTACAGCTGGGGAGGAGGCATCCAGTCACAGAGGTCAAGGAAAACCATCCCTGCTCCCAAAGTCCAAAGCTCCAGCCTGAGCTGGAGAGTCAGCATGGAGACGGGCAGAGCGTAAACCCGAATCTGAACTGAATTATTTAAAATGCGTTCAATGCAAACTAATTAGTAACCATCCCCCACCTGCCGGATGCCATCGGCTGCTTCTCCCCAGCACCGCCAGGCGATGTCCCGCTGGAGCTCTCCCAGTGCTGAAGGCTCCGGGCACACAGCTCCGGGCGGCAGCAGAGCACGGCCCAGAGCTAACTTGGAGTGAAGCTGCGGGTAAAACGCAGTTACAGGGCTGAAACGAGCCTTAGTAAGATCGACTGGCACCGATGGAAGGGGGAATGCCAGCAGAGAACATCTGTACTGCTGGCATGAGATAGCTGGAGGAGAAGAAGTGTGCTACATGTCAAGGTTTTGAGAAAAGTGCCTCCTTTTTAGTCCCCTAGAACCTTTACTTAACAAAATGGTGCTCCTCCCTCTCCTTGCAAACCTAAGAACAGCGCAAACATCCCCATGATATTAACAGCTTAAGGGAAACAAAGTCTGGTCCCTCTGGGTGTTAGTGGTATTACAGCATTTCACCCAAAAGCAGCTCACCTTAGCATCCTCGGCCAGCTTCCAGCTTGGGTTATCAGAGCCTGCACACCTAAATTCAACTCTCGGCAGTAATCAGAGAGGCTGGCCAGCTTCATCCCTCACAAGTAAACACCGTTCTGGATCACGATTCCAGCCAGAAGTGAATGTGACTGGACGTGTGCCTGGACATCCAGCACTTTGGATGTGCTTCAGACACATCTAGAATGGAAGAAGCTAAAGTAAAGAACAAAAGGTCAAGAGCAGGTAGTTTTAGCAAGGGTCTGGTAGGCATGAGCACAACACAGCTGTCATGGCCTTACCCAGGGAACAGAGAGGGGTTGTGAGCCTCCTCTTTAACTCACCCAGAATGACAAAACTGAACTTTGATGTCCCAGTCTGAGGCAGCAACTTCCTTAGCACACACAAAGGAGATTTTATTTTCCCTGTCAGCATAACTTCTTGATCCTTTATGACCACCCATAGACTGACATAGAAGTGATTACCCTGAGACCAGCTCTCATTTCAGTGCCCTGGCTGGTATTTTTCCCAGTGTTATCATGTCTTTGAGGCTACTTCAAGGATCCAGCAGTGGTTGCACACTCAGTGCTGGGCTGCTGCAAGTTTGGATTCTGCCAGACTCTGTGTTACTCCAGAAACAGTACTGGTAAATGCAGTAGCCAGTGGTCTAATGCTGGGTTTGTACTGCACAGGGTTCAATATCTGATTACCAGGTATTTACGTCGCTTTTACCAAGGAAAGCAAAAATCTGTGGAGACAAGTTTTAGCACCCTTGGGCCCATAACAGGATAGCTACAGTGGGATCAGGAGAGTGTTAACTAGTGTTATATGGGATTGCATCTGTAATCACTTCTCCAAATAGGAAATCTCATAATAGAAACAATTTTAATAGGACAAGAACACTGCAGACATGCCCATTGCACCTATCAAAATACATGCTCAGGGAAAAGACAAAATATGACCTGCTCCATCTCTGGTTATTATGAGGTCTCAGAACACATGCAGCTACCCAAATTATTATGTATATTACTGTTGTGCTTAGAGGCTGCACTGGAGGCCGTAGCTACCCCATAATTAGGCCTGTCTAATATAATCAAAGCTGTTCTGGGAGTGAAAGTTCAGGGGCCACTCCCCACCAAGAGACAAGCTACGACTGAGTGTAGCAGGAGTGACACAGCCAAGCCCTTTCTCCAAAGGCTCACAGCCTGGACAGGCCCGGCAGAACAAGGTAAGGCAGGAAGAGCTCTCTAAAGCAATGTAGTGTAAGCCATGGTGGCGTCACAAGGCTCTGGGGACAAGCGATAAAGACCGATAAGGACATGCCCCGGAGGACTCAGCCGCAGGAGAGGATCAGCACTGTGGAGAGCATTACTGCTGGGTGTTACCGCAATCCATCGAGGTGACAGAGGGAGTCTGGCATTGAGGTAAGTGCCAGGGAAACCTGTGCCAATGACTTTGTAAGGACACAGCACATTACCTAGATGAGCAATGGCTGCCTTGCTTATGATGCTGGCAAAGGGCAGCCAGCACTGGCAATGCACGTTAAAAGGAAGTGCACAAATATTTAAACAATAATGGGATGCAGCCTCTAAGCTCCTCTGCTAATGTCTAGGGGCACAGTCCTTCCAAACATGCAGCTGGGTGCAAAGGAAACTCCGGCAGAGGTTATGGATTTCTACAGGCTAATGACACATTTGAAACAGACGAGCTTGAGCTACTGCTTGTAGAACAGCAGTGTCCAAGGGTTTGGCCCAGAAAGCAGATTCACTGCACTACATTCTGCAAATAGTCAGCAGTGATGGACTCTGTTCAAGAGTTTAAGATTCAAGTAAATAAGATAAGGACAAGATCATAGACATGTTCTGTGGCTTGCCTGTGGTCACGTGCCATCGATAGCCTACCCAAAAATACAGCTAAAACCTCTGGAGCTCCAGTCTAACATCTAATGCAAACACCTCACCTCCTCTTTAGCCAACACTTCCTTCTCTTGAACTAATCAGGCCACAGAGAAGACACTACAAACTACAGCACAGCCTTTGCACTGGAAACAAACACATTTAAAGACACCAGCAACTATGTTTCTTCATCTTCTCTCAACTGACAGCTAATTTACTGGGTTTTTTTCAAGTATCTATTCGCTAGTCAAACCTCCAAAAGTGCTGAAAAGAATAGCACCTCCTTCTGCAAACGAACATGTTCCTTCCCCATGGGACAAGATCTGTTTCCATCACAACGATGAAAAGCTGCGTCTGTAAAAGCTCAAAAGTACAATTCTTCCTGCTCTTGTCAGTGGCAATCAGTAAGGCCACTGCAGCATGAGCTTCCACTGAATGTCTAAAGGCATTCAATTAATCTTTGTTTGCTGAGAACTCAGGGAATTTAAGTAAGGTCAAAGAGTTAAAAGAGATCAGGAGATTCCACGCTCCCACTGACACAATACTTCCTGAACAGCTGACACAGACATGTAAGTTACTCCACTGACAAAAAAAAACCCAGGGTTTTTTTCTGCCATCAACACCCTAAGCACATATATATTAAAATACAGTAAAACATCTGGACAAGCCACCTCTGCTTGCTGACTCCCCTCATTATCGTCACAAGTTGTCCTTGTACAGGAAAAGGCTCCAGCTCTTTTTTGGTTTACAGATCATTTGTTCTGTAGTTATCACAAGGTTACCCAGACATGCTTGCCTGCTTCCTCAGGTGAAGACTGGACAACCATGCATTGACTGCTCCAGTCCTGGGGACATCAACAGTCACAAACGCCTCCTTTGTAACTGCTGAGTGTGGGGTAGAGCTCTTGAAGAGCTGGGCACTGTTCTCACACACCAGAAAGCAACAGATGAAACAAAAACAATAGGAAGGGTGCAGAAAATAATGCTGAAAATAGGGGAAGTCCCATAAAGAACTTTAAGACCACAAAAGCAGCCATGTGGGCCCAAACATCCCAGAGATGCCACACAATTGGACTATCTCTGGGCACATTAAGAGACCAGAGGACTGAAAATTTTGCCCCTTCATCCAGCCTCTGCTCCTCAAGGAAGCTCACCACTGTGACCTTTATCCCTCTGTACAAGGGAATGACCATGGTGCTATGGAGATGAAGAAAACAGGATAGAAACCAGGCAATCAGAGGCAGGATAAGGATTCCCATGAGAAGTGGGAAATAGTAGGTGCCACTTTGAGAAAGATCTGCAGAAATCATGGACCGTGCCCAGACACAGGCAGGTGACAGGAAAGCAGCCTCACTCAGAGACACACCAAACCCAGGGGCCCACACACAAACGAGTCAAACAGTTCTCAGGCACAGCTGCACTGCAGGCACTTACTTCAGCAAGTCTGAGCATGTGCTCAATGTCCAAAGCTAGTAACTCTCTCCTCAGTACTAGGGACAACATTTGGGACTAGTGATGAAGATACCACCTTTTAAGGTCTTCACCACACTGAGGGAGGCAGCATTGGAACAGCCCAGCCCAGCATGCCTGCCAACTATGCCAGGCAGGGCTGCTAATGGTGCACACAGGGATCTGCAGTCCCCACCCAGGTCAAACCTCTGTGCCTAAGAGCTAAGCAAGACAGCACTCAGCCCAACTTAAATCACCAAGATGCAGCTAAAAGGATCCTGACAGCCTTCTATCAGACAAGGTTTCATTATTGCTGCTTGGACTGCCTCCATCACTTGCTAATGCAGAACAGATTAGAAGGTCTATCTATATATTACGAGATTCTTCCTGCTGGTGCAGGAATCCATTTCAGTATTTAGAATAAGTAGCAGCCTCAGAAACACAGCTTTTCTGATCATCTTACAATTGTACCCTTGTAAACAAGGAGACAGATGTTGCTCTGATCATCAGCAATGAGAAAACAGCTTCTAAGTGGCACATCGAGCACAAAGCTGTGCTTGTGTCACCCCCACAGCTGCACACGTAGCAGGGGATTCCCGGCATTACCCTACCAGGGAGGACAAGCCAGGGCAAGGACGAAGAGTGGCAGGAGTGTAATTTTGCCAGCAGTGTTAAAGCAGAGCAGCCTCCAGGCAGCTCGATGTTGAGGTAGGGTGAGGAAGCAAGGAGTCACAATCATAGTGAATCCTTGCTCCAACTTCTATTTCCTCTCTCCTCAAGTGAGCAGAGAAGCTGGGTGAGAGACAAGACTGTTGTATTCCTGGGAACAAACCAGGAACACATCTGGGGAGCTAAGTCACTCCAGTGACTACTCAGAGTGACAGCAAGAACTGTTAATCTTCCAAAATAACCATACAGAGCATGTTTATAACACTGATTGCTACAAACAACATCCTCTCCCCTTCTCTTGGTCTAAAAAAATCACTCTGCAGACAGGGAGGATGGAGAAGAAGGTAAGCAAAATGGTCCTGGGAAAACAGCTCACTGAAAATATTTACAAGGGAAAACACACATAACTTTGGAGGCAGCCAGTACGGCCGGCAGCCCAAGCAGAATGAGTGCTTGCCTTCAAGATGAGTGCTAGGTTTTATAAGACCTTTGTCAGGAGATGCCAGCATCCATAGCATATGGATTCACACAATTTCCCTCTTACAAATACAGAGCACCATGATCACCATCCCTGTATACCTGCCCTCTCTTCCGGGATAGCTGCATCTCTGGCAACATTAGCCAGGCACTGTTCTTCCACATGCCAGTGCAGGAGCTGGTAGGAAACAAGGACAGCTTTATTCAGGAAAAAACTGCAAAAATGAAACCCCATTTTGGGAAGACACAGCAATAATTCATCTGCTTAAATGATCAATAAAATACTTTCCCATGTCACCTTGGCAATGGCCTGACAGCAGCGTTCCATGACCAAGAGTGGTCCAATGGGCAAACATCCCTTTTCCACACTACCTCCCTCTCCCATCCACTAAACCGCACTCATGGTTTGGCATCAGTGGGCAGCAGTGACCTAGCACAGCAAGGTCACTCAGGGCACAGCTCTGTAGGGCATCTTGCAAATTATTTCTTGATTTGTGGTGAGAATTCACCACTGAGCCCAACTACAAGCCACAGTGTTGGGAAGAGATTCACTGGAATTAACTCTGCTCATTCCTCTGGCATCTCACCCAAAACTTCTGTTCAGAGAGCTGTTTCTGCTTCAGCATTTGTTGAAGATTGCCATTAAATGCAATTTACCTTCCTTTCAAAGGGAAAGTCATTATTACACGAGAGTGGAGCAAAGACCTTGCTGCAGGGAATCCATGTCCTACTAGAAAGTAAAAGCCACTTCCCCAATCTGTAATTCAGCTCCCACCACCCAAACTTTTTAAAGTCTGTGTCATACTACAGTGACTCCCAAGGCATCACAAGATTTGTGAGCATCTTATTTGTATTTTCTTATCTCCCAGAGCTTCTCTTTACATCATTGTATATTAAAAACTTCTGTGGAAGAAGCGGTTCTGTGCTCATCCTTTTTGCTGTTCAACAACACATGAGCAGAAACCTCACTATCTTCTCCTGTGCCATCAGACTGAACATTACTATGTGGCTGTGTCATTTTATAATGGGTCAAAGGCTGAATATGAGTTTGCTCACTGACCTTCATACCACCACTTTTAACACCCTACATTTTGCTAAGCACGTCCCAAATGGGAAAATCTCATTCATTATCTGGAAAGCCAACATTTCTCATCTGCATCCTACAGCCAGAGAAGCTGAGTCAACAGCTGCTTAAGTAACTTCCACTTCCCCAGATGAGAAACTGGCCTTTAGATAATGCTTCTCTCAAATCCACTCAAACATGAAGTTGACACAGACTCATCCCTGTTATCTCTAAAGTCTCCAAGAAGGAAGAGCATTTCTTTTACACCAATCTGTGCAATATCAACATTAAGGATGCTTCTGTCCATGGGTGCTCCTTGAGGTACTGCAGAGAAGCAATATCTTGCACATGCAAAAGCTACAGTTCAAGTGTGAGATTGATTTCAAGGGTGACCTTAAACCTGTTTAACAAGAAAGCTGCAGTCTCTCAGCCTGCTCAGAGAGGAGGGGCTGGTGTGGGGCAGCTCCCACATTGTTTGTTCTGCTCTAGGCAGACTAAATCCTTAAAGACAAGGAGAAAAGCAGCCTCTCCCACCCCAGGCATAGCCAGAGGGCTCCTACATGAGAGACCCTGCTCTCCAGCTACCTGCTGCAGCACTGTCAATAGGCACACACAGCCTCAGGCTACCCTGGGTTGCTGAAACACAGGTCCAGACCCTCACTGCCTTCCACACAACCCAGAACCAGCAGCAAACCTCCTCCGCTCCCCCATTCACCAGCCCACCTCATGTGTTTTGGGGGTTTGGGGTATTTTCCTTTTTATAGCTCACCTCACTTCACACCTGTGTCGTTAGCCTGAGGGCTGGGACTAAGTTGGCAAGAGCTGAAGCTCAGAAGAGAACATACCCGACAAACAGGCCTTCCTTCTCTCACCAAACAAACCAAGCTTAAGGCAATTCCCACCTTGCAGGCATCACACCCAAAGGACAACACAAATAGAAACAGCCTTGCAAGCAACAGCAAACAGGATTGAAAGGAGTGTGACTTGGCTTTCCTCAGTAGGAGAAGCCTTAACCTCCCCTGAGGTCAGATCCCACACAAACATGGGCTTTATTATCAAGGAACAGAAAGAGGCATTGAAGAGGCACCAACACCTGAGAAAAAGGTCTCATAGCCCAAACCACACACTTGGTTCTGTGTATCCACTTGTCCCTAGAGTTCTTTACCCAGTCCCAACATTCCTATACACCTAAAAGGGCCACCAGCCTCCTGCCAGGCAGCTACCCCTTGGATGTTACAGGTGCTCTTTGTTTCAGGTAATAAGCAGAGTTATTTACTGCATTTATTCATTAATTTCTCCCCGATGGTTTTGGAAATAGCAGACTTCATTTGGCTTCCAGCAAGTCCCACAAGAAACAAACCATGACATGAAGAAGGATCCTTGTACCTACTACACAAATTTAGGATTTTGCTCATGAGCTGTTGATACAATGGCTATAGGGTGCCATACAGCATTAGTGCCCACCTACAGAATCATTTGCTACTAGAATTGTATTCTAAGCCATGGCTCAAGTTCTTCCCAAATCCTATAATGAGTAAGTTAACATCAAAGTAAGGCTTCCAGCTGGGAGAAATTTAATGGCACTGTTTTATACAGCACATCTCGTTAATAATAAGCAGTGCATTGAACAGACGAAAAATACCTACCTTGCATATACTGAACTAACAAGGTCACACGTTCAGATGTTAATATTGGTATGGCATCATGCTGAGCTAGAAAACCTCCTGGAGCAGCTTCTATCTCTGCATTACACAGATTTGTAAGAAAGACAGCCAGAAGTTGAAGGACAATACAGACTGATTAGACACAAACAAGATTCTAATGAAGTTGGGAGAAGCTAGGATAAAAACAAGATAGCCAAACCAGGCAAAGAAATTAAATACTCAGGAGTACAGGATCTACAAACCTAGAGGACAACAGAAAAGGTGCTCTGGTGTGTTCCATGACTTTGCCTTTCTTAAATGGGAATACCAGAATAAACTAGGCTAGATGATTTCTCCACATTTTAGAGTCCTTCAGATCCATGTACATTTTATTCCCATCCCTATGCAAAAAAACCCCTCAACATCAGCCTAAATTCTGACCTCTAATTGAACATGACTGATTCAGGAGTATTTGGAACATTACAACAACTTTTTTTGACATGTGTATCAAGACCTTTGCTTAAACATCTTCAGAGTTCAAGTATGTTTAGGTGCACACTCAGAAGTCACAGCAAACCTACAGCCCTGCTCCTCAGCTGCTATCAGGAAAGGACCCACATGGCAAGAGCGTGGTAAGTAGCATTGCTTGGTTAGCCATGATGATAATCAATCCTGTGTGCTTCAGAGTGGAGTATTCTGCATCAGAATAATAAGGAACAAAGCAAAACAAACAAAAATTTAGGCTGCTCTCTGAAAAGCGTTAAAAAGAAAGCCAGATCATGCCAGACTGCGTGCCACTTGGAAAAAATATGCTTAGAGCAGGGCTCTGGGTAAGTTCCTGAAGAGGTATTTCCATAGTTAATGCAAAAGAACAGGCATTGCTACCTCCCGGACCAATGGAGAGTTTGAGACCTACATTAGACCAACACACAAGCAAAGGCACCATTCTCATTTCACTGCTGCCCCTTCTGCAGGTGAGTGATGGAAAGGACCCCCATTCAGCTGTCAGAGATGTCATGCTGCCTTGTAAAAGCAAAACAGCAGGGAATTAGCTGAGATATCAGCACTTTGTCAGAGTGCCTGAGACTAACTGCTGGTCCACAGTTTTGTAATAAACTTTAACTACCAAACACAGGAATTTATGTGCCCAAGTCTATTTCACTTTAGCATCACTGCTGCTAAATTGCAGACACAGCATATCTGAAAGCAGGAGCAGGATTAGATCCTACACCACTTCAGATCCTCCAGTCAGAGTAACTCAGCACTTCCTGCTCTTTCCAACTGTAGCTCTCAAAACAAAATCAATGCAAGGACACAATAAAACAGTGACAAAATAGGAAACTGAACCCAGTTCAGATGCCCCAACTGAATGGAACTTCTTGTCTCCAAACCATACAGGACCCTACATTTTCCAGCACTTTGTCCAATTCGCTTCTAAGTATCTCCCAGAGGGAAAAATATTTCATGGTCTAATGAGCATCAATGTTGGGAAAGCCAGCTGACGTTTCCCTCTGGGGTTAATGTGGGCTTAACATCATGAGAATTACATTTTGGCTAAGTAATTCTGCTTCCTCTCACATGATTCCAAAGCACCCATCTCAGCTGAGGTCTCAGGCCTCAACTCCTTGGGTATCTTTGCCTGGTTTATTCTCTGTGATATCTGCAAACACAACCCAAGATCTGCTGAAGTCAATGGAGGAGGTAGTTTAGCTTAAAACAAAGCTTTTTCTCTATTCTAAGTCCTAAGGTTTGCAAAGATAACTGTGGCTAAGTGTCCTACGATTCAAGAAGCTTGAATTATACATTAGACAGTTATTAGAAAGCATCCTAAGCAAATATTGGTCGCTTCTGGTAACTGAGCATGAGGTATGTTATTTTTAACACGTTTGGCTAACCTCACCTTAAAAACCTCTAGCGACAGGAACCCCATGACATTCCCAAATATTTCAAACTACTGCATCAGTGTCTCTACCACTGGGAAGGTTTCCTAAGCATCCAACCTGATTCTTCCTTGTTACAATTAAATGCATTATTTCCCAACCTGTCTTCATTGCTTTGGAGAACAGTGTCTTTCTCCCCCTCTCTGCATGAGTTTTTCTACATATTTTTGAAAACTCTTTTTGTACTTTATTTTAATTACAGTTAAGTCAGCTTTTCCCCCCTCCTTGTTCTGAGGTTATGCTTTCAAGATCTACAATTGTTCTCCCTGTTCTCCTTTGGCATCTCCCCATTGTCCACATCTTCCCTGAAATGTGCTCAGCAAATTGCACACAATGCTCCAGCTGTTTCCCCAGGACTCTGTAGAGTAAAAGAATTACAGATGACTCTCCTGACACTGCATGAGTAACTAGCTCATGGTTCTTCAGAAATTTAAGATTTGTGCATTCTCCTGCTGCTACACAGCAGCTCAAGATATCCTCTGTTCTTCAAGATGTGGAACAAGCTGGCAAAGATCTTCAGAAGTACAAGTAAGGGATGTTAAAAAGAATCCAAATTTAAAATAGGGTTTCACTAGAACTTATCATTACCCTTAGTTTAAAGGAAAAAATTTAAAAAGCCCCAAACCCTCTGCAGACTTTCATTAACTTATCTGTACTGTTGGTGCCAGATCTGTTTTGAAGTACACAAGCCTGACAATACCATTGGAAGAGAAAAATAAATGAGTTATTCTCTGGAGGCATTATTATGAACAGCATGTGTTCCTGGCCTGTTTCCTCTGGGCCTATTTTATGAATCAGTCCCCTGAAAAAAAAAACCAAAAAAAACAACTCGGTCTCACCATAAGGTCACTTATGAACTCAGCTTTTAATTTTAGCAGGACAGTAACTAACCTAAAAGCTCTGGGCTACTACTGGGCTTGATCCTGAAATGAAATTGTGCTACTGAAACAGAATTAAGCTGTGTTCCGTGCTCCAGAGACAGCACCATGGGTGTCTAGTTTGTGTTGGGGATGTTGACAGAGGAGCTGTCTCTCAGGAGGGAGAGCACCAAACCCAGAGTGATCACAGAGAGTAAGCAGCTTTTTGATCTTTCCCTATCAGCCTGGAAATGTTAGACCCAGAGCATCCCCAACACTGACAAGGTAACATACAGGACCTGCACCACTTCCCCAGCACAAAGCAATTGTTCAGCTGCTGTCTGGTGGAAAAATGCACAAAACCATTGCTGGGCAGCTCACAGCAGGGAAAGTCAAAATAGACAAACAACCCAATGTGGGTTAAAATATGGAGGCCAGGACATAAGGCAAAACTAAAAGAAAGATGATTATCTGGAAGTCCCCCAAAGTATGTATTTCCACTGCTTTGGTCCTGCAAGCATGTGAAGACAAGCTGTTCCCTCCCAGGTTGTCATGCTCTCTCTTTGTAGGCTTCACCGGCCTTTGAGGAGGCTCGTAACAGATTTTTAAAGAGGAAAGGCTTGTAGTGGACTATTATTAGTCAATGGAAGGAGTAGATAAAGGGAAATGAACTTATTTTTTGAGTTCAGTGCCCAGAATTATGATCTAGATTCATCTAATTGTACTTGGATCCAGAGAATTAGTTCCATCCATTGTAACAAATGGAACCAATTGCAAAATTTGGATGTGGGTCAGTATTTAGAATCCAAGCCAAAGGTTGACAGCAGGCTTTGTTACAGTTCCTAATATTTAAAGATTAAGGGAAGAAAGAAATTAGTAAAGAGACACAATCTGGCACAAAGTCCTCTGAAATGCTGAAGCTCTGGTTATCAGGATACCTGCTGAACACAACAAACACAAAATGAGAAAGAAAAAGTGGCACCAGCCAATCTTCTAAACATGATTAATAATTGAATGTACTAGGAGGAACATTAAAACACAATTCTTGGTCTGGGTGAGCCTCTTTCGGTATTCTGATTGGATTTATTGCCTTAGAAATAATTAGTGAGAACCTAATAGAAGACCTAAAGACCTTTGGGCAAGCAAATGAGCACCACCAATGCTTTGATGCCATTTAATCTACTGCTGCTTCCAAAAGGCTCCCTCCACCCCACTCACTACCCCAAACACCATTATTTTCATCTCCCAGTCTCCCAGGGGCTGGAACAGCCACATAATTGTGCTGTGCTTCCAAAGACCGCAAGTTGTAAAGCTGGGATATTCTGCTTCCAAAAATACACACACAGGTTCTGGAGACTTCCAGGTGAGCTAACACATTTCAACAAAGCCCATTTTATGCTTCTGTTTCAAACTGTTTTCCAAGCTCACACCTAGCGGGTAGGAGAAGCAACAGTGGCCTACACTGGTGAGCACCATGTGCTGATTCAGTTTCCGCTCATAAAACGGGCTGGTAACTGCAGGACAAGCAGTGCCTTTGTGAGGGGAGGCACAGAGTTGTCACATGCTTCAGAGCATGGCAGCAGGAGCCAGGAACAGCAGCACAGGGACACACGTGAGCAGCCACCCCCCTCACTTCTTGTGGCCCCTTTTCTTAAGCAAGGGAAATCCTCCTCACCAAGCAGCCTTCTAGGGGCACCAAGAAGGCTTGTTGATGTCTGCATAGTATCAAAAGAACCTTGGAACCAAAATCTTTTAGAAGCACAGGCTAAAGCTGGAATTTTGAGTCAGCCAGTTCAAACAGTAAACAGGACACTTACTTTGGACAGGGAGGGGGTAATTGGCCCTTGGCACTGCTGAGACTCTCATTCTGGACAGAAGAGCTTTCTGCACGCCACAGTTCACCTCAAACACCAGATACAGGCTTGTCTACAGGAGCAATTGGCTGCAGATCTCTGGTCTGTGCATATTAGCTAGTGCCATCCTCCTGAACCAGCTCTTTCTAGGCAGAACTATTTTAAGACTGACCTTAAAATCTCTTCTACAGAGCCAGCAGCAGGAGAAATCCTTGGTTAGACTGGAGACTGCTTGCTTCCACCACTCACCAGCATTTCCAAGCATTTGCAGAAGTAAACTGTCTGAAGAACTGGAAAAGATGAAGACTTCAAGAATCATTCAGACACAGGACTTCAGCACTGGTTTCTGTGCAGCTCAGGCAGTAAATGTTGACAACACCAGGAGACTGCATAGCTCTGTTCCACCAGTCCTGTTTGATACAGGGAAAGAGTGGGGAAAAAAACCACAAGAATATTTCAGCTTGTTAAACATGCTATATCCCCAAACACTGGGTACAAGGAAAGGTTTGCCTAAAGTTGCTGAAGAGGCATTTATAGTCAGATGGGAGCAATGAGCAGGATTTAAATGCCAGCCCTACAGGAAAACTTTTGGTTTCCCTGAGCAGGGCTACAGAAACAATGAAGCCCTCCAAAGTCTGAAAGAACCCTCACTTCTAAGCTTTGACACTTTGAGCCTCTTAATCCAGGATCACTTCCTCCCGGTGGGCCCCCACCCCAGTTCTGAGGTTGGGGGTTGAGACCTGGGGAAGAAGCAAATTGTCCTTGCTGCAGGTGTTTTGGAGGACTGGGAGCCCTGCAACACATGTTTACCCAGGACAAATTCAAAGTGCATTTGTCTTGAGTGACAATAGCAATGGCATAAACAGGCTGGTGAAAGTCAAAATCAATCCCTGTGTCTCCAGGACTACAGCAAGAAGATTAACACCCCAAGCTCTCTCACCTGGCATTGTTCTGAAACCTTTTTGTCTTTTGAGTTTGATCCTCACCCTTAGTTTTGGTTGGTTTGGGTTTTTGGTTTTTTTTTTTAAACAGGTTAAAATTCGAAATTAGGCATGTAAGAGAGATCATTATCCACACCAAATTGTGACCAGTATCCCAAGTTAAGGGATGCTTACAGGGACAAGCCAGAACTGAATTTCTCCCTTTAAACACTAGGGTGGAATCCTGCCTCAGAGATAAGGTCAGGCTCGAGTCCATGCTCCAAAGAGATCTATTCCAGGCCCAGTGAGTAATGCTGGGTGAGAATCAAGAGAGCTAGCAGGCATAAAACCCCCTCCTTCTTTCAAAGTTAATTCTGAAAAAAAACCCCAACTGACATAAACAAGAGGACTCAAATCTATAAAGGGGATAAAAAATTAAAATAAAATTATTTGCAACCGAAGATATTTTTGGTGTGCTAAGAGTGATTTTTCCACGCCTGTCCCATGCTTTCTGCGAGGGCTATTTGGACTGAAATCCGGTGCGGGGGAAGAAAAAAAAAAACATGATAAAACCAAAAACCAAACACCACCCTTGCTTGGAAGAGCAAGGAAAGCTGTTCCAGAGGAAGGGACGAGACTCACCTGTGCCGGGAGAGGGCGCAGGGTCCAGCGGAGCCGGAGCCCCCCAGCCCCGGGAGCGCAGCGCAGCGGAGCGGCCGCCGGCGCCTCCACCTGCCGCGCTCGGCTCCTGCGCTCCCCAGCGATGCCTTCATCCCTGTTTATCCCGCACAGCTGGTCATTCATCATCTCCGAGCCCACAGCGGTTTTTTTCGCTCCGCTCGCCTGGCTCCATGTTAGCGCTCGGCTGCCTTACATGACACCATGACCTACTTTATTTTTTTTTTTTTTTTTTAATTTTCCTCCCGGAGAATAGCAAAGCACTGCTTCAGTGTGGCTTGCAAGGAGGAAAGGCAAAATTAAAGAGTGCTGGCAGAGCAAACCAAGGCCCTTTTCAAAAATTCGTGGCTGTTTGTGAGAGGTTAGGCAAGGAGAGGCGAGGCCAGGTCAGGCACTCCAGCCTGCACAGCTGAAAACAGGGCGATAACAGGAAGAATAAGAGAAGGGTCTTGTGTTCTGAGTCTGAAAGACGATGCCTGTAATAACTTTACCAAAAATCGGAGCCCACCTGGCTCCCACAGAGCTCAGATCAGCTGATTGAGAGGCAAGGGTAAGAAACACCATCACAGGCAGCAGCAGTGACTCAGGGAAGCAACTGAGGGAAGACTGGCTCAGGAGACACAGGATCATTTCTGTCCTCCCTTACAGACACCATCTAAGGAAAATGCTTAGACCCAGAGCCTCCAAGATAATCAATTACATGCCTATATACCAGAAAAGTCAATCAGCTTAACCATAACCCTGAGGAAATCCTGCTATCTCCACCACTTTCCAGTGCAAATTACAAATCTACATTCCTTTGAGGATGTGGATTTTAGTCTCCATATGTCTCACTTCCCTGGTGTTTGAGAAGAGATAAAATTTCCCTAATTCTTCAAGGTATTCTATGCAGCAGACTGTCAGGCATGCCTAATAATTCAGTGAAGAGGTACCTAAAAGAATAATCTGGAAATACCTACTCCTAAAATAGCTAGAATTCCATCTGTTCTGTAAGGCCAAATAATCCTTCAAGAATTTTTGATTCTCTCATCCATCCAGACTTCCTTAATTCTTGAGCTTTCAAAAGCTTGTCTAGCACAATTTTAAGGGTACATTGCTCTGGTTTACCATGGCTTTCTTACACAAGGATGGTTGTCCTTGGCAGGCAAGCTCAGAGCACAACAGCAGCAGGGCAAGCAGCATTAGTCTGCACTCTAGCAAGACTGGAGAGTCAAGACAAGCTATTTCCAGACTGGTATTTGCTTTCTTCATTGCTGGAGACCTTGCAGGACAAACAGAATGTACTGCCATGCTTGCAGGTCAGGCCCAAAAGGGTCCCCATGATTTTTGCTCTTTTCCTTTCAGGACCTGGTCTGCAATGAGGCCAAGGCAGACTTGGCTTGGCAAGGATGGCATGAACCCTGGCAGTATTCATGTGCCTTGGGATAACGCTCAGTGGGAATCACTGGCAGAATTGTAACCTTGTACCAGGCAGTGAATATCTGACCCAAGGAATGGCTCCAGCAGCTGCAGACATTTATATCCTCAGTCTCAGAGCTTTAATCATTACAGTGCCTGCTGCCAGGGGGGAGCTAAAGACCTCTAAGGTGTAGCACTAAGCTTTGAGAGCTTCTTATTACCAAATTTAGGACCAGACCCAACTGGACATCTGCTGGAAGCTACTGCCACTGTATTCACCAGACACTGAAGCATAAGGCTACGTTGCTGCTGTTCAGGGAAAAGGATTTTTTTTCATTCACCTCTGAATAATCCCTTGGGGTTTATTCTTGCTGAGCATGTGAGAAGCTGGGGCAGGTGTTGCTGAACGTCCAACATGTCATACTTCACCAAAATACAGACCCCATCCACCTCAGTGGTGTCCCAGATTCACCACTTACCCTGTGCTGTGTCCAGCTGCACCGGCCCACAGAGCTGGAGCAGGAGATGCTGCAGCTGGGAGTGTTCCAAGTACCAAGCCCTGCTGGAGAGCCAGCTGCAGACTGCAGCCTCTCTGCTGTCACACATCATCCATGTCCCCTTCATATGACCCAGAGTGGGTCATATGTTAGGAAGGGGAAAAAAACCAAAAAAATCAAAAAGAGTACTGACAAACTGATTTTCGCTACAGAATGCATTTGTGAATAGAAAACAGGCTCCAGGGCTTACAACCTAAATGCAGATCCCAGCAGCTCCTAAAAATACCTCTTCAAAAAAAACCCCACACCTGAAAACTGCCCCTGAGTGCAGGAGACACTGTTCCCTTCTGAGCATCCTTTTTTTCCAGAGCCCTTCTGGAACCCAACTGCTCTGCATAATCCCTACTTAGGGACAACACACAGCAGCCCAATACAAGCTGCTCTCAGTTTTCCACTGCAATTAGCATAGGTGGTGTTTATCTTATTTTAGAGCGACCTGGCTCCTCTGGGGAAAGCTCTTGTCTCCAGTTCACTCAGAAAGACACAGCAGTTGCTTCTCTGCTTTCAGCATGAAGTGTCCTTGCAAATGGCTGGGATGGATGAGCAGAGGGTAAACGAGAGTCACTACCACCTAGGCACTGAGTACACAAAGCCTCGCTGCTAAACACCAGCAATCCTTCCCCAGAGGCCACAGATAAGTTTCAGTGGCCTTGTCAAAGCTGCTTTCCAAAAGCCACGGATTCCCCGGGTTGCCCAAAACTTGCAGACAGAATGAAACAATCCCCTCTCAGCTGACCCACATGCAAAGAATAAACACAAGAGGCAATTGGCAGCATCAGGGCACTCTGCACTCTCTGCTGGCTCAAACACATGCTCTTGGGCTTTACAGATGTGCAGCTGGCATGCTCCAGGAGCTAGTACCCTCCTCAGACATCTGTCAGCATACCTAGAGCACACCGACACAAGCATCCGAATTCAGACAAACAGGGGCTTTAGAAGCAGATCTCCAACTTGTCCCCACTTACTGCACTTTGGTTCACATCAAGGTGATCTTGGAGGGTGCAAGGGGGCCTCCTTTTAGATGAAGCCAGACAGAGATGCATGCCAGAGCACACCAAACACACTCCAGACACCCACATCCAATCCTAAGGACTGGAGAGCAGAGTTAATCCAGAGGAAAACACCCCTAGAAATGCCGACTGACCTTGTGTTCTCAGTGCCATCTGATTTACTCTGCAGAGCCACTCACAGTGCTCAGAGACACAGAATCCCAGAACACTCTGACCTGGAAGGAACCCACCCTCAGAGCCACTCCAGCTATGCTTTGCTCCCACCTGTCTGACTGCTTTCACCTGCTTCTCTTGCCTGGTGCTCCAATGATCAGCCCTCAGAGACAATCCCTCAGCCTTTATTACTTGGAATTGCAACAGCTATCCAGACAGGGCCTTCGTTTGCCCTGCCCAAGATGTCTGAATGAAACAAAATTAATTCATTGCAGTTTTTACTGCTTCCAAATTTGCTTTCTACAGATGTTTCCCCCATTTCACCAGGAACCATTACACTTCAGTTTCAGCTGCAGAAACCATTAACCCATTATGAATGGGCAATATTGACCTATTTTGAAAAGCTGGTTCTAGTTCCTTCACCACAATAAACAATAGCAGCAAAGCTGCTTGGCACTAGCCACCTTCCGAGAGGCTATTCATATTCTGGTGTTTGTGCATGGTTTACGGCAGGGATTCTGCATTGTTTATTTTCTGTTTCTCTGCAGACAGTGGCATTGTTAAACAGCATGTGTCCGAGAGAATCCACCCTCTCCATGGGATCTCCTCCCAGCTATTACAGCACTTCCCAGAAACCTACTGAGCTCTGGAATAAACAAGTCTCAATGGGGGGACTGAGCCCACACCCAAGAAATAGAGTGCCATGAAGCCTCCATAGCAATGAAAGTAACTTGGCCTTGCATGAAACCTTCCTTTTGCTTAATGAAAACCCTGTGCTGTCACCCTTCCTAATGATGCTCTCTTGTCCCTTACAGGCAGAAGACACAACAATGGACTTGTCTCTGACTTGCTCCAGCTACGATATGGGCTACAAGAGATTATGTTTTCCTTCTGACCCATGGGCTTGGGCACCCAAAGCATTTCACCTTGGATAGAAAGAGCAGAGATCAACCTTTGGTACAGCTGAGCTGGGAAAGGGGATGAGGAAGTGGGGAATTCCTCCCAGCGCTGAGAAGCCTCCCACATACTCAGTCAGTTTGTTTTTCCTCACCCATGCAAAGTTAGACCAAATGCCAGATTTGGGGTCAGGAAGGAAACCCCTCCAAGTCCAATTGCAATGATCATTATATAATTAATTCTTGTTTTTTGGGGTTTTTTTCCTGCCTGCAGTGTGGGGCTTGATACATCCTCAGTATCATCTAGCCATTCTCGCCTGGCAAACACCCTCACAGCAGCACTGGAAAGCCTCTGCTGGCATTTTGCCTTGCATACATTCACTCATCTCTTGTCATGGGATACAGAGAGATGCTCTGCAACATGTTATATTAGCAAAGGCCAGGAAGACCCTGCTGGTCTAAACATCTCATATGCAGTAAATCAGGATTGTGGCAGCTTTGATTCATTGATTCAGACAGTGCATTTCATGCTCCCATTCCTAGGGTTTTGGGTTTTTTGCTGGCTGGCAACAGATGTCCAACATTTCTGCTGCACAAGGGAGTCACTGAGCAGTGAAGACATGGGCTCACTGTAGGATCTGTAGCTGGCAGCCCACCTCTTTTCTGGGCCAGAGCAGGCCTAGACTGACAAGCAGTATCAGTGATTGTTCTCCATATGGCATGAGAGGGAAATGCTCTCAAACAGGACGAGAAACAGTCTTGCATTTCAAAGATTTTTGCCACCTGACCTCAGATTTGCTCTTTTTTGGTATTGTCTTTGAAAAGCATTTACCCATCTATCTGGGTCTTTCAACATTACCATGTTTACAAGACATGCACATTTTGCTCCTCTTCATAATTCATTCCCACTATAGTCAAGCTCACACACAGTCAAAGCAGAAGCCCTTCAGAAGCACTAAGCCCAGTACTAGGTTGCATAAAAATGATAGTTCCCATATGTCCTTATAAACACCATGCCAAACTGTATTGTGCTGTATTTACATTGTGTTAACATCTACCAAATTACCAAGCCAGCAGGAGAACATACACCCATTCACATTTCTAAACAAGGCTTATGGTCTGGGTGAGCATTTCATTTTGTGTTTTTGTAAAAAAAGTGATGTCTATGAAAAAAAGAGAAAATTTTAGCATAAACTTGGCCTGCAGTTTCATGCTACTTGCCAGAACTAAAACATCTGCATCCTGTGGTATCAGTCCACTTGGGGACTTTGTTAATTCAGAGGCAGCTAGAGTTTTGGATGGTATTACCACTGGGAGAGCTTCCTGTCCTCCTGACATTTCACGTGGTTCAAAAGAAAAGGATTTAAGCTACCATGACTAAGTTCTCTCTCTTTTACATTTCAGTTTATTTTCAAGCGTACAGTTCTACAAAAGAGGGAACCAGGTCCATTAATACAAACTGAGGATCTGAAACTACACTCTGGAAAGTTCCTTTCCTATCCAAGGATATTTCCTGGCTAGCAGCCATCTGATTTTCCTGGACCTGGGCTATCTTAATAGCTACTAGCTGATCCATCCTCATACTTGTAATAAGAGACCCTCACCATAGTTTTTCAGATGAGGACCAAGATCACTCCCTAGGGAGACACAGAAAGTCAGAAGCGCCAAACAGATCAGAGTGATGGTCTGTTAAACCTTTCCCTTCCTAACAGCAGCAGAAGAGACAAATTAAGATCTAGACCTCCTGCCCAGGCTCATGAAATCTTTTCCTGACCTGACTAACCAGGCAGTAGATTGCATTTGAAGGCAAAAGACTGGGAGCTTTCCTTTTAATCGATATGGTTACAGGCAATACCTCTCATTGCTACAGTTGTACACAGTAATCAGTAAGATTAATTTCTCTGTGAGAAATACCAAACCCCCTGGCCCAGATTTGAAGCAGAGGCTGAAGTCAGGATACAGTAAAAGTTACCTGTCCTTTAGAGGTAGGTTCTGAGTTCTGACTGTGCTGTAGCTTCAGCGGAATTACGGTTGCCTCTTCTGGCACAAAGAGATGTTCAGCAAGATTTAGGTCACAAAGTCCATCGGTGCCCAGACCATGCAGAGCTGAACACTGGAGACCACAACGAGAAACAAACCTGAACCAGACCAGAACTGGGTATAAGCAGCAAAATGGGTCATACTAGACTCTGTTGTACAGACAAGCTGTGTGACCTCAGAGCACTGGTGTAACAAGAGGGTTCTCCCACTGAACCACTCAGACAAGCTTTGATCATAGACTGTTTTTCTTGCTGCTCAGTCACACTCTTCAGCTTCCCTCACACAGGCCAAAGGACAGTGGCAGCTTTCAGTCTGCTCTCTAGGGCTGATCTAAATGGACATGCAGGAAAGATAAAAGGTCTTCTAAAGAGTTGCTCAGCTGGTCATTAAACCTGAACCACCAGTGTGGAGGGGTGGTAATAGGCCTCAATTCTTCATGCACTCACTCTATATATTATTGCAGATGTGTCAAAGTACAGATTCGAATTAATTTGTCACAGTCAAAGTACCAGTTTATAGCCATTATATTGATGGCAGAAGGCAAAGCACAAGAATGTTTGGAATTCATCATATACGCCTTATTACAACTTTGTTTATTCTTCACGTTTGAGACATTTGTCGGATCTCGAACAAAAGGAACACTGATCACTACTTCCAGCCAACAAAACCAATGGAGATGATTTTCAGATATTTCTGTTTGAAACTACACATGCATTTGGTAGACAATGCAAGTGAAAAGCTTTGTAGTCAGCAGCTTGGGCATAAAACCCAAGGGAGCTCCTGGGTGGTCACATCCAATTCTCCAGGCAGCCATCTTTTAGACAGCATTTAGGAGCATCTCTGCAAGCAAGTTCATGCTCAGGTCTTGGATTTCAACCAGGATTTTGTCCTACTTTTCTATCTGTGATGGTGATGCTGCTGCTCTCTTACTTTGCTCTTCTAGAAGCATACACTGACTATACAGGGTGAGCAGAGGCAAGGTATGATTCAAGAAAGGACCTCATGCCTGAAGAAGGATTTAAGCGTGTCCATCAATGTTCAAAAAAAAGTCACTGATTTTGTCAGGAAACCTAGTCTGCATCAAAACTCGTGGTCCTTTTGTGCTACTTCAGGCTTGAACTGAAAAAACATATGGTAAAATGCCCGCCATTTAATCCACACCTTTCCTTTCCCTTGTTTCTTTGAGGGACTCAGAATGAGATAAAAAAGGATTGCCACAGGAACAGGTAGCTCACACAGATCCTGACAGCCCCTGCCATGCAGGATGGACCAGCTGTGTTTCTAAGAACCAATTCTCCCACTCTGGAAGGGAGGAAGCAAGCACAAGAATTTGCCTGTCGTCCACAACTTATTTATAGCCACAACTGCAGTTAGAGCTCAGGTCTTGCTGGCCACTAGGAAAGCACGGTCTGAGCTCCAGCCATCTGTTTGAAGGTTAGGCAGCCTCCATCCCTGCCAACTCCTAAACTTTAATGAAAATAGGGTTGTTCTTTTTTTTTTTCTTTTTCTTCCATTAAAGCTCCTCCCAAGCTTAGATTTAAGAGCCTAATAGTAACATTTCAAAAATGCCTCAGTGATTTGGGACCACAAGTCACAGTAATTTCATGGAGACACTGTGGTGAAGACTGACCACTGACCGACTCCTAGTATGGAAAAATTTTGGCCACCATCATTCCAAAAGATGGCAAGGAAAGGGCTCATCTCCAGAGAGACAGTGCAGCCTTTGAAAAACATTTTAGTAATACTTTGTCATACACAGCACCAGTGCTGGAGTTGCTAGAACTCATTCCTCTGGGACATAAATTCTTTTCCTCAAAATGATATTTAAACTATATAGTCATTGCTTTTGAGCACAGTTCAGGACATTCCTTTTCCCTTAGCATATATGCCTGTTTGACCTAAACCCAGGAGTTGTGAGAACTCTGAAGGACTTTTGGTAAGTGAGCCAAACTGTATGTGAAGAAATGTAATAAATTGCTCCTGGAGTCAGGGAATGTCCACTACCTAAACTTCACATTTCACTTTGGGCAACAGAAAACCTTAGAAAATCCAAATTTAGCCTGGAATGTACCTGGATCTTTTGTGATGAACTTATTTCCTAGTATCTGAGTAGCCCAGTTCTCTCAATATGTGCCCTGAAGTGGCCCTTCCTACATCATCTTATAAAAAATAAAAAGGAAAAAAAAAAAGCAAACACTGTCTTGCCAGAGCATTGGTGGGATCTTTCAGCTGAAAGGGCTGTAAAATGTTGGCATTTTATTTCAGCGTAGAAGAGAAATCCCACCCCTCCACCTTCCACAAAAGCTTCAGGAAAATGCTTCAAGACCAGTATTTGCTGCTAGCAAAAGGCTTATTGCACATAACCTCCCAGGGGATGTCTCACAAGAGGAAAGGCTCTCCAAGACAAAGATTTCTTCCAACCAGCTGGAAAACAACATGCCTTCATTAATTTACTCAGGATACTGGGAATTTTGCAAAGCTATGTTACAGATTTGTGCAATACCCCATACTGCAGACCCCTGGGTTCTAAGGAAAATATGAAAGAAGGAATGCATGGGAGAAGAAGCCTACAGTAGAGAATTCTGATTTCTGGTCTTGCATCTTGCACCCTTATTGGGGCAGCATAGGGGAGGTCAGGACTCCCCAGCATTGTACACCTGCTGTATCCAGGGATAAATGAGCACCCAGCTGCTTCATTTTCCTACACATCTCCTCCTTCCTGAGAGGTGCTCTTGTTACTCCCTCACCGTCCACCACAGGCAGCATTTGTCAGCCTCCAGCACACACAGGTTGTCCCACCGCAAATCAGTTCCCTGTCCTGATGACAGAAAACACAAAGTGCTCAGTGTTCACACACCTGTTCACAGCCAAGAACAGAGCCCAGGAGCCCTGGCTGGTGATCAAAGCCCTTATCTCCCCCACATGCTTGTTATCAACAACTGACAACATGTGATCAGATCCAGGGGTGAAAACAGACTTGCACCTGAACATGTTTGCCTATCACAACAGAGCTGACTTTTCCTCCGTAGCAAAAGTCTAATCTAGACCACTGCGGAACAAATTCAATGATCTCCAAGGACCACAGGAAAAATAAGTTCTGCTAACAAACTGTTTGAACAGTAAAGAAAAGGACTTAGTACCTCTGGGATGAAGGAAAAAAAATGTGGAATGTAAAAATGAATGGTCACAGAAGAGAGGCCTGGCAAGGATTCCATGAGCAGCTCTAACATCTGGGAGCCATGAGTGCCTCAGATCAGAGGCTCTCAGACATGCTCTTAACACCACAAAGTGTTTCAAAGCGAAGGGTAAGGTGGGGGCAAGGCTGCATTTACTCACTGGCAGCACCCAGACATGTGCTGGCACAGGGGGCCAGGAAACCAAGGCAGTGGGAGAGGCCCCCAGTCATGGCTCAGCAGGCAGGTAGGGAGCTCCCACAGCACATCATCCACCTCCACCCTGGCCTCAGCATGGCCAGGTTTGCTGCCAGCAGCAAGCCGTGACCATCAGTAAACTACCACAAAGCTGTTCTCCTCAACCTACACCAAACCACAGTCCTTCCCCAGAGCCAGGAACACTGCAGCTTAACTTCCCTACTCACCACCACCTTGAAAAATAAGTAGGAAAACATGCCATCATCAGTTTTTCCTTTGTTGCTGGGTCAGACTTTGCCATTGCCTGTTTCTTGCTCCTCACCACCATCCTAGAACCAGCAGATACTGAACAGACAGAGCAAGCACCAGGGTAAGAGAAGATAAAGGACAATCACCAAGAGGATAAGCTACAAGTATTTTAATTTCCATGTGCACAAACATTACCTTAGAAAATAATCTGACATCAAGAAGAAAAAAAAAATCCGCAACTTCTCATGCTCTTTAAAAACTGCAAACACTTCCAAGACAGGGAAAGGTGAGTGGAGGGTCAGTCAAACACCAAATACCCTGAGTAACTTGAACGACACATATACATTTTGGCACATAAATTACCTCTCCAGACAGCTTCTACAAGGCCTAAGCAGCTTAGCAAGCTTGTGAAGACCGAGCAAATTTGAAGTGGCAACAAACTATGATGCTCTGAATCAGGTCAACCTTTTCTAGAGTGGCTATTGCTGTTATCCCTGACTTAGGCTTTGCCTGCAGCCTATCACTGAGACCTTCCATCAGGCTGCTTGTTTACCTGCAAGGAAAGATGGCTTTGGGATCAGATGTTAGTTTAGACTTCAGACAGGCTCCCATCCCAAATCCACCACTTGTTTCCTGTTGTCATCCCACACCTTCACTTGCATAGGCAGGCTGTAAATACATTAGCAACCTACACCATTCTGGCTCAGTTACTACAAGGGCCATTAAAAAAAAATAGAAGTTATGAATGCATCAGAGTCTTCAAATCTCTCCCTTCCTCTCCATTCTGCCCTAGGCTTGTGTTTTTGGGGTTTTTTCCTTCCCCTTCTTTCCTGGGAAACACGATGAAGGAGGGTGGAGTGGCTCGGGCTATGTACAAATATTCAGACAGTCTCTTAGCAATAAATGGATCTCGGTCAGCTCTATTATCCATCTGGCTGTGGCTCCTATTATCTGCTGTGAATTGTAGCAGTGATCTCTGGAACAGCATTCAGGCACCATCATTACTTCCACACCCTCCAAAGACTGCACTGTAACAAGGCATGCTGGATAATACTTGCCATTAGAAGAGGCAACATAAAGGATTCAAGCTATGACTAACACAGTAAAAGGCTCTGCATGAGGCTTTTACATTCATTGAGCGGGGTTTGTTATTAAAGAAAATTCTAGGTTCAAACCCTGGACCTGCATTTTATACAGCACATCAGCTGACTTACACAAAAAAGTGATTTCATCCTGTTCTTGCTCACTTCCCCACTCCCCTCAGCTAAATCCTCATGGAAGGCCACAGCTGGAGAGTGGGGAAGGCACAGCACAGGCCTGCCTGGAGCTCACAGTCCCCAAACGGGGACCATAAGCCCAAAACAGTGAATTTGTCCAGCCCTAAGTGCCTGGGAGCCTGCAAGGCACCACAAATGTGAGCACTGCAGGGAGCATCCAGCAATTCAGAGCTGAAAGCCTCCAAAGCAGCACTCACATGGCTCCTTGTTAGGAACAGGAGTTTTGGGATCCAAACCCACATCTTACTTCCTTGCGTTTTTCACAAGCCCTCCCATTTGTCTGAGGCCCATCTGAAAAGTCTAAATTGAAATCCAATATCCTCCCCTAGGGCAGAATGAGGGTTTTAAGAGAAAAAACCTCTTAGGTCTCCCTCCCCAAGCCAGCAAGGCAAGGCCACAAACATGAGCTCCACCAAAACTCATTTTCTTATGGGTTTCTACCTGGCAATGGATGGGTGTCAGCCTCCCAGGCACAGAGCCACTGGATGGAGGCTTTCCTGAAACTGGGATATTTCAGAAACCTTTCTCTCCTGCACAGCTTCCCTAATGCTTTTCTCACTTGGACACCTATTTCACAGCAGGGCTTAACATCTTACTATTACCCATCATTCAGCATGGCTGAAAAATTAGTCATCAACCTAAAAAGTTATTAAGAAACACTTGATACTATGATTGCTTTCCTGTGGAATGAAGCAAAGGGAAGAGGTAGGGGAGGGAAGGTGGGTGAAACCTCACACTTGCTTTCCCAGCAAAGGAACAGGTCTCCTGGGGAACCTCAGGCCACAGGACAGCATCCAAGACCCCAGCTTGGCACAGCCCCTCCACTGCTGATAGCCCAGAGGGGGCTGGCAGAGGCTGCCTTAAGTAGAGCTGCTGCTCCCCGGCAGCACCACCCATGGCTAATGTGCTCCAGATGAAAGTCATTTCTCGGCCAGAATTGCTCCCAGGCCTCAGCTGGGAAACACAGCCCTTCTCCCTGCTCTGCCTTTGGGCATTTGGGTCCAGGAGCTGGGCTAGCCACTCTCCCATCCCTGCACAGAGCAGCTCAGGGAGGGGGACAGCAGCCGGCTCTGGAGCATTGTGTCGTGGGCTGTAAAGCCAGGGAAAGATACGGGAGCTGAGGGAAGGAGCACAAAATGAGCTCCACAGGGTCCACTCAGGTCAGGGACTTGCAGCTGCTGCCACCAGCAACATCTCTTATCATATCTGTGTGTACCCCTGAGGAATTGCTGAGGCAGAGTGGCTCAGTGCTGTTTTCCTGCATCCTCAGATCGCTTCTGGCCACCCCAAAGTGCTGTCACAGGCCACCCTCTGCTCTTGCCACCACTCCTACCCAGTGTCCTGGGAGCTCCTCCAGCTCTGCAGATGGTGTGATGTGTAAGCCTGAGCTGGAGACAGCGAATGGCACCAAAAAAAGGGAAAAGTTACAATGGGAAGATAAGGGGGACAACTGGGAGCAGTGAAAAGGGGCATGGGATTGATCACAACCACAAAAGGCAGGGAGGAACAGAGCATCACACCTCTTCATGGCCATTTGCACACCATGCACAGTCGAACTCAAGGCATCTCAAGGTGGAGGGAGAAGTAACCTGTTGAGGAAAACCAAGAACCAACAGCCTGCAAAAACATGGCATCTCCTTAGGCAAGATTTTTTGTGAGGCGGAGCTCAGCCATTGTGTGTACCCACTCAACCCCGCCGCCCTTAGAAGGCATTTGCTGGGAAGGGGCTGCCACTGGCTAAGAGCCCTCGTGCCCACAGCAGGGCTGGCTGGAACGGGCAGTCTGAAAAGCTGCATTTTAAGTGGCTTTCTGTCAGGCAGTGCCAAATATTTGTGAAGATGTTTTGAGAAGGGCAAAAAAAAAAAGAAAGACTCCCCCCATTTTTATGTTAATAAAAATATATTTGATTTGTGTACAGTTTATATGCTTCATAAAAGTGCTAATTACTCTCCCAAACAGAGGAGAAACATAACAATTTTTTTTTGCATCCCACCCTTCCTCCTGTCTTACTCTTTATACTTTTATGACGCAGCATTTATTTAAGTCGGAATTGTGCCCGGCTCATTCTGCCTTTTGCATGGCGCATCCTCACCTCTCTTCCCACTCATAACAAAAATAATAACTTGCAAATTTATTTCAGTGGAAATTTGGAAAAACATTCTGAAGGGAAAAAAAATTTCTCCAAACATAAAGCACACAAGGACTCACTCCAACACTGCCCCCTCTCCCTTTCCACAACTTTTTCCTTTGGTGCATACATTTTTCCAAGGTCACCTCGGAGGCTTTTCCTAGTTGGCTATTAAAACAAAAAAAACTCCGCCTGCCCCAAGAAGCACATGAAGCCAGCACTGTGGCTTGGACTGTTTCCCTGAGTATGGATGCCATGGGAGAAGCAGCAGGGCGGGGCAGGGGGGCGAGCTGATATTTTTCCAAGATTTTTTCTCTCACCAGAGGAGGATGAAGATGGAGTGATGAGTGAGGTTCCGTTTGTCTGGCAGCATGAGTCACTCAGCAGCAGTTTCCGATACACACTTTTTTTCTTTCCATTACAGAATTTGGTGTCATTTATTCCTTCCTCCTCCTCAAGGAAAAAAAAAAAATAATAAATCCTGCTACCGTTATGTCTAATTTATTCTGGGAACTTGTCTGAGGACCCACCAAACCTGGGGGGGAAGGGTGATTTGAAACACAATCCAAAATATAATCGGCTCTGGAAGCTTTTAAAGAGATTCCTTTAAGGCTGTGCCAAACCTTAAAGAAGGAAAATACTTCCACTAAATCCCTCCCACCATGAATGGGATCCTGTATGTCTGAGGCTTTTTATTGGCTGGGTGGTTTTGGGTTGTTGGTTGGTTGTTTTTTTTATATCAAAGATGTTACTCTTTCAAATAGGGTCTGAGCTCTGCGGCTTTTCGGCAGGCAGTGAATTCTTGCTCCTCGGGCATGCAGCGATCTGACACAGCCCTCCCCCACGCTGGGTCGGGTTCTCATGCTAAGATCTGGCTCCTGGAGCTTGAGCTGTTGTTTTTTTCTGGAAGCTGTTTTTTCCCCCTCTTCACCCTTTAAAAGCAAAACTAAACAGAACTAAGCCGTTAAAAAAAAAAAAAAAAAGCCTCACAGGGCCCAGAAACCCAGCCTGACCTCCTTACTCCTGAAATATCAAAACACTCCCACTGTCTGCAGGCAAGGGCTGATGCTGCCCGTGCTACCTCTACCAGCTCCTCTGCCTCCAGCCAGCACCGGGGTGAGGCAGGAGAGGGCCCCATCAGTGGGCAGAGAACATGCACAAGACATCACTGTTGTAGTCAAGACCACCGAATCAATGGTGTTAGGAGTAAAGTGTGAGCATAGCCAGGCTTCCCCTTATTTCCCCCCAAAAGTAACCCCCTTAGGTCTTGCTCCAGGCCCCAAACTGACCAAACCCAAGGTGTCCCCCTGCTGTGACTCCCCTGTGTGACAGAGCTGAGGCAGGCTTTAAATGTGGACATTGCCTTTCCCAATGCTAAACCAGTCCCCTGCATTGGCAGAGAGCCAGGATGATTGCAGAGCCCGAGTTTAATTGTTTTGATGCAAGAGTATCTCAGGGAGTAATGGAACTTCTGTGACATTTTTTCTAGACCTGGAGGCCCTGCTGTCCTTTAGCTCTTTCCTTCCAGCTACGAGTACATCCAGGTGTGGAAATGCATGCCACTGTAATTTTTGTTTTACAAGGAACCTGTGAGAACGAAACAAGCCTGACACTTCATAAAATTCCTGGGAAGCACAGAAGAAAGTAGATTACACACTATGTGAGAACAGGAAAGGCGTCCTGTTTTCTTCGAAGCCTGCAAACCTTGAGGAAATGAACAAACTGTCAGGCCATTGGGATTTGTTACAGGCCTGCAAGCGGGTTGTGTGCGAAGGGCTGAGCAGAGATTCTCACACTGAGTGTGTAAGTACTGTCTTAACTCTGCAATAAACAGACTCATTTTGCTCTCAGCTTGTGAGTCTCACATTCATATGCCGCAAGGCACAGCATTAATTTAGCCCCACGGCCTGTTAGTAGCTTGATCGTGGTTGTTTATTCTCTCAGATGCCACATTTAACCTCTGCTCCTCTGCCCAAGTCTCAGCTCTACCAGTCCACCCTGTGCTGAGAGGATAAAAGGAAAACTCTGCAGCAGGGGAAAGCAGTACTTTAGGAGCAGAAATCTCCTTCCTGAGCTCTAAAGGCATGGGGAAAAGGCTGCAGGGAAAATGACGATGTTTGTCTGGAGTGAACCCCATTTTGTCTGAATGCGGGCATACAGCAAAGAAGGGTTCTTTCTCCATTGACCTGGAGGTCAGGGACCTCAGGGCATCCTGCCCACAACAACCTCATTCTTTACATGCCATGAGCAACTTCTTTCCTGCATTTCAACTTCTCCTCTAGTGCAATCTCACCCAAAACTGCTATCAGCCCATCCTTGTACCAGCAACTCTACTTCTAGTACAGACTGGAAGGCCAGAGAGGAGCTCTGGCACCCTGGCAGTGTTTCCTATTTAATTAACATGCTTCTCATAAGGGACAGGTGCAGTTCAAACATTTCACTGCTCTTCCTCCTCCCTCCCCTGGAAGAGCCAGCACCAACCTGCAAATGGCTGCAGCAGAAGGAAGTGGCTGTATCCAGACCTTTCCCCTCTGGACACCGGGTGACTCCGGAGAGCTCGGACTTCTGCCTGCCCAGCTCTCCGCGTGGCCCAGGTGGCTGTGTGTCCTCAGCTAGGCTTCGTGCCAGGCTGACCACTGGCTCCCTGTTTTCTGCTTGGCCACTCTTAAAACAGTTGTCTGTTTGGGCCTGCAAAGCGTCTTGGAGACCCCACAAGAAATACTCCCCCTCAGTTCTGATTTCCTGTTTACAATGACATTTTGGGATGTGCTTCCAAGCCAGTGTTTAATCCTTTAACTCTGTCACATTGATTTTGAATCATTCTAGTTTAAGTGTTATGAGTACCAAGGCAAATATTTTTTGTCTCAAACCACAAGTATCTTTTTTGACCTTAATTTTAATTTCATCACAAATAATCCCAAATTTAGCTTGACGGGATCCATCTTCCACAAGGTACCAGAGGTCACCTGACTAAGACCCAGCCTCATGAAAGCAGCTATTTAATGAAATTTCAAGGCAACTCTGAAAGGAATAGGTTGAGACCTCCAACCCCACAGTAAAAAGGTGCATAACCCCCTTTGGGAGCGCAACACAAACTGTTCTGTAAGAAAATTGTGCTCATGCACATGAACTTTACTTTCCTTATGCATTAGGTTTCAGTACCTGCCAAAACATGACTGGCATTTCCCAAACACAGGCAAACATTATTTGTTAAAGGAAATTGGAGTCCCCTCCCTAAACAGCCAGAGGGTCCTCAGTCTAGGGCACAACCCAAGAGAAATCCAGAGCATGGAGCTGCGGATTCCAAGCACTACCTCATCCATCTACGGATCTGTGGCTCCTTGCAGCTCAACACAAGCTCAGTGGAAACTGAAGGGTCGAGTCTCTATGCACAGGAAAACCATGGCATTTTCTGCAAAGGCAGCTTGCAGCAGAAAACTCAGTGTGTCTTTCTTCCCCCTTTTGACCAGAATGACCCAGCAGAATGTGTTTGCTGAATCTGTGAGAGAACCCAACTTAAACACTGTAAGTTAAAGAGAAGAAAAAGAAGTCAACCTCACATCATGTTTTTTGTGCCAAACCTCACCATATAGAGATGTGCAATTATGGAATTTCCTGAAATACATTTTTGCTAGAAAGAGAAGTGGATAAAGGTTATATGGGACTCTGAAGAGCCTCATGAAAGGAATACAGGATCATAACCAAATGACCCACTGAGTGGGGAAAGAAAACCACAGCATCAAATTTCAGGTGGCAATCACAGTCTGAGCTCTCAAATACATATGATAAAGGAGGTATCCACAAGCAACATGTGCCAGCATGGGTTTTTTAGGCACTGATTATACCTGGAAGCAGTGGGCCCTCTGTGCCTTTCTGTAGATTGGTGTTGCTGGCATGAACCTGCTTATTCATTCCCAGGAAAAAAATATGTTCTTTTAGAGCAGTGTGTTCTAATATAAATTTCTCTGTCCTTCTCCTAAAATGTCAGCACTTCTGGTCAACTGCTCAATATCATCAAGAGAGAGCTGGAACCTCTCCCAGCACAAGAGCCCACATCTCATCCCCCACTAGGCCCTGGGACAGGCAGGGTTTCTTCAGCCTTCATTGCATTCCAATGTGCTCACTCACACAGGTTTGTGACCTTTTTAAGGGTCGTTTTTTACTACTTTTTTTTTTCCTTTGTCGTGGTCCTTGCAAACCCTAATTATGAGTCCAAGGTCGTTATCAGTGCTGTCAATTATGCAATGGCTGAGCAGCTGCTCCCCCTGTTGCTGGCCTAATAGTGCCATGTTGAAGGAGACAGCAGAATTTCTTGTGCCATTTAAAATTTGCTATATCATGAGTTTCCTTTCAATTGCAAAAGCAGAAAAACAGCTTGAGTACTTTTCCTCCTACATCTTTACTTCAAGCTGCTTTTACAGTCCTCAGTACATCTTTCAGCATCTCATGCCTTAAATACATATCCCAAGGGTAATAAAGAGGAATTAAAAAAGACCAATTTTTCCCAGATGGTACCCAAAGTCCTCTGTGAACACAATGATAGGAACTGCTTTAAAATAAACTCCACGGGAAAATTCTGGCTATGGAAATACAGGGCAAGTGGCCATTCACATGTTACAAAGTGCTGTACTGGGTACTAAAATGCAACTGCTTCAGGGTGTGAACGCGGAGGCAGCTCAGCAGAGAAGAGCAGTATTTAGCACACTGCTGAAATGAAAAGAGGCTGCCTTTCTTCACCTTCATAGATTTTATAGCAGTTTAGATAACTAGAAGGAGGTAGCCCCAACAACAAACTATCAGTTATCAGAGATTTCCTCCTCTGTGCGTGGGGTGAGGAGTGTGGTGTGCCACATCCCACCACGTAGGAAGTGCTAACAAGCACTTGCTTTTTCGTGGCAGGCATCTGGTAGCAAATATCAAAAGAGACCCAACTCTTCCCCTTTCACATATATTGAGTATTTTTTCCTTCTTCATCTCAGAGGAGGAAGGAAGGTGTCTGGATTCACACGGGGTGGCCTCCTCTGTGACTTGCCTCACAAAGCCACAAACAGCAACACCGGTGTGAAACGCCCATTTGCCGAATCTGAAGTTTGGCTTTAGAAGAAATCCATTTCAGTGCCTCTTTTATATAAAGCAATGCTAACAGGATGTTGCACAGAGGAACACAGCTGTCTTTTAGTCTGCACATCAACTGTTCATAAATGGGTATCTCTGTTACTGAGGAGCTACTGGCCTCCTCTCCCTCTCACCTCCTTACTTCCCATTCCCGATTTCTACCTTGCAAAACTCCTACTGGAGCCAGACTAAAGCTGAGCTCTCCCTTGCTGAGTATTAATCCCAACAAAGAAAACCAATGGTCCAATTTATTGTCTTGTTGATACTTACACAATCCTATCTCTGTCCCAGTGTTTGCTCTGCCCCTTCTTATTGCATTAACGAGGTTGGAAAGCAAATTAAAAAACCCTGCCATTGTCAGTGCAGCCAGCAGCTATGACTCAGAATACACAGAGCCTGCAGATCTGGTGAGTAAGATGGAGCTTTTTCTCCCCACACCCCACACTTTTTTTTAAAATAGTCTCATTAGAAAATAGAAAGACTTCAAAGAATTTGACTCTTTCTCAAAATTACTGCATGATTAAGGATTTCTGGTGGAGCCACCTTTTCGGCTAACTCCAGTGATAGGTGAGGTTCTCCAGGCTGCCAGCTTTGCATGGTCTGAGCAGCTCCAGAAGCTGCAACACCTCCTGATGATGCCCTTAGGGTTTGTGCATCTGGGCTTTAACCATTCGAGATCCAGAACTCTCAGTGCCTTCAGACTTTGAGAACTTCCTGTTTAGGCCAGGAGCATGCTGTCAAAACAGACTTCTTTACTGAGTGACTCAGTGCTGCTTTCAGTCCTTGCCAGAAGCCAAGTACAGAGGCATGAGGAAAACAAACAGAAGTTACTGAAGCATTTCAGAGTTTTCAGAAAAGTTTGGTTCAGCTTTAATTCCAGTAAAGCTCAGAGAAGGATGAAGCAGAAAAATATTTCCTAGCCAAATTCCTCATGCAGAGGCTCTTAGTAGACAACACGTGTAAATTTTACAACAGTTTTGCATTCCTAGGTCAGGACTCACAAGGTTCCACGTCTGGAAAATGCACATACAGAACTCATGGAAAAGTGCCCTAAAGGTACCAGCTTAAGTTTTGCCCTGAGCTCTACTCCCACCAGTCAACCAATTTCCCGGGAACTGCATGGGTTTCAGAACAGAATTCAGCCTGTTTTGGGTTTTTTCTTTTGCCTTTTTTTTTTTGGTGGAGGGGTTTTTTTGGTTTTGTTTTGTTATCCGTTCTTGTTTGTTTGTTTTTATTTTTTTTCCCCCTGTTGTTTTTGAAGCAGTATAATCACTTTATGGAAGAGCCTGGCAGACACCAAAGGCTGCACGCACACAAGCATGCTTGCTGGGAACTCTCCCCCAGGAATGCTCAGCTTGGATCTGGCCAGCTTTTCACCTAATTCAAACAGTAGAATACCAGGTTTTGAAAACAAAATAGTCCAAATATATTGAAGTGTGAAAACCAAAGCTATATTTGCCTGAAGTTGGAGAAAAAAAATGAAACCCCAGATATGCTCCAAAAAACACTTCCATGCCAAAGCCTATCTTGGATCTGTATTCACACACTCCTTTGTAGGTTGTTTGTGATTAACATCAGCTTGGCACTGGGAAAAAGGAACCATTAGATGCTTCATCAGCTTCTTCCCTTCTGCCTCCCTCCAGAAAAAGCACCATAGCTCAGAGTAGGACACCAAAGCACTAACAGCCACCACCATTACCCCAAGCTTGTGATAATGCCGCAGTGGAAAAATAATACAACAAAAACATTGACTTGCTGTGTAAAAAAATTAATTTAACATGATCTGGGCCAAAGAACACTGAAATATCTTCTTCATGACAGCATAGTTAATTCCTAACATCACTGAGCAGCAGAGGGAAGTTCAAGTCCCTGAGAGTACTGCTACAATTATATCATTTTAACCTTAACCTTTTAAAATTTCTTATAAATGTAACTGTCTACCTCATGGGGTTTATGACACTGTGATTTGGAACGATTTAGCCAGCCTACTCTTTATTTTTAAACATGCATTTCCTATACATGTATACACACAAACTCAAATCCATCTTAACGAGCTTTCCCTAGTCTTCAAAGTTACCGGGAAAGCTACACAACCATACGTGGAGCTCCAGCCTACAAACCCATCAGGAACACAGGCTCTGCAGCTGGCCACAGCCGAGCCCAGGCTGCAGACTTGGGCTCAGCCCTCCTCCCATCAGGCCACCAGCTCCAGAACAGCCCTCGGCACACAGAGCTGCGAGGGAGGGTGGCTGTTGCTCCTCCACAGATTTATCTTGATCAGTCGCCTATCTGCAAGCTGGCTAATCCCAGCAGACTGTAACCACTGATAATGGACCTTAATAACAAGCTGGTGTGTTAAAGCAGTGCAGCAAATCTCAGATGTTGTTTTCTTCCACCTTTACAGTTATTCAGAGTGAAAAAAAGCATTTATTTTCCCCTCATAATTAAAAAAAATAGAGTGTCTTACTAATCAAACTAGCTTAAGAAGCAGCTTGCAAGTTGTCTGAAAAAAATCAAGTGGAATGAACAGTCCAAGGCTTACAAATTTAGGGAATTCATTAGACTATCTTCCTTACACAGGACAAGAGGAGTTAACTCTGGCTTTTTAGACAAAATAGAGCCTCTGATTCATCACTGCACCAACTGACTAGCACAGTAAGACCAATTTAGGCAGTTTCTAACAGACTACAGAACCCAAACCAAACAGTCAACAAAATTAGACCAAAAACCTGTGCTTCAGGGGGAGATTCTGACCCAGCCACAAATCATCAACTGCAGGTTCTTCAGCTGTTATTTGTAAGGTCACACTCCCCTCTTCAAACTCACCGGAGATCCAGAAGACAGCTTCAATGCGTTCTCCCAATTAAATAGCTCGTTTGGATCTAATACAATGTTTATTGACTCCTGGGCCTATATTGATTCTGAATAGGCTACAGCTAAGGTTTAGTAAATGCCTTGGAGATAAATCAGCATGCAGGTAATAAACTGCAGATCACATAAGCAAACATTACTTAATTATATTCCTATTAATATATTGAGTCTGTAATGAATTTTTGAGGCATTTAATTATCAATTTGACAAGATAATCTAGGGGTAGTTAATGATGGACCAGGAAATTGTTAAAAAAACACAGACACTTAATAAGTCTCCTAACTGACACTGAATTAACTTGCTTTAGCTGTCTGGTTAAATAGACAGCAGTTAATTACAGAGTGCTTAGGCAGTCTCACAATTTTAATATATGACCCTCTTTGCTGTGCAGTAACCATACAGCAGGGGACATGGGGTTTTCTCCATGTATTTCCTTCTGATGGCTGAATTATTGGCTGCTGTAACCACTTTGCCTTCGGTAAGATTCAGCAGTTAGGCCTTTATTATTTACAAATACCATGGACTGTTACCTCTCTTTAATGATCAGAGATCATTGTATGTCATAATCCCTCCAGGATTAACAACAAAAAGGGAATTTCTCACTCCTAGGAGGGGTAACAGTTTGGAAATGGAAGTGGCCGCCTTGAAGCTCCAAGTGGTCCCTGGACAGGCAGGGACACCAGCTAGATACCCTGGCCAGCCATGGATGTTTGAGTTTTGCTGTCTACATATTCATGTATATCCAAGAAATGCTCTACCCAGTGCCGAGTGCAGCTCCTTATTTGGATAAAATATGACACTTCACTGCAACAACGGGATCAGCACTGACTCATACAAGGATGATCACTTGCCATAGTGTTTTGGGTGTATGAAAAAAAAAAATTAAGGGAACTGAGCCAGCCAAGGCAGCACCAGAGACAAGCATTAACAGTTCATCCCAGAGGTTAACAAATAAGGGTAACAAATAGTAATAGCTGTGACACCTTCTCCGGGAGTAGCCTCAAGCTACACGGAGGAAATGCAGCTTCCTCGAGCTGGGGAAGTGGTGGCACTAGTTGGTTTGAAATGTAAAACACTGCTGATAATCCCGGGCTGTGCATGAATAAAACATTGTAGATCCTTAATCAACCGGAGAAAACACCCTTCTTTAAGAAACAGGCATTTCAGGAAGTAGCAGCAGTGTTGTTTGGCTCCAGGAGTTCGGAGGCCTGGAGTCATCAGTCTCTCCTATCATTAGCTTCAAGAGAAATTTTCGAGTGCTGGTTCTTTTAATTTATTTACTTTGGGGAGCCTTTAAGAATGAAGCCTTTTTCCACAGTAATTCTGCAGCCTAAAAGACCTTTCTCCAAAAACAAATAAAAACATTCATGCAATAGCACAAATCCAGGAAGAAGGGCCTAAAAAAGGCACCAAATGTTTTCACTACTGGAAAACTTGAGCAGAAGCCCCAGGGACCCTTCCTCAGCCAGACATTTGCATGACAGTGCAATGACACCAGCAACATCATTCTGCTCCAAAAGCCCTTAGCAGCTGTGGTAGTGTTAAGTAGCAGGGTTAGTGGGCAGACTCCTTCCATCACAGCCTCGTGAAGGTACAAATTCAGCACCTTCAGAGACAACCCTCAGCCTGGGAACTAAGAAGTCCTTGTGAAACCTGTGTCTCTAGCTGCTTTATTTAAGTCATGTCATGTTCTGCACAGCTAGGCCAAGAAAGACTGAACAGGGTTATTTCAAGGCACAGTTCCCAAGGCATTATTCTCCAGCTTCACCCAAGTGAGAAAAATAGAAGTTTCTGTTTGAGGGCAGCTTGGGCACCTGAGGAGGCTCTGATGGCTGCTGGGGACACTCCAGTCTTCAGCTGGAGCAGAGAAAAGCTGCTTAAGTGGTCCTGGAGGTCTGTTCCGCCAGAAGGCATGAAAAGCCATCAGGAATCCTTGCCACCTCCAAAGCATTGCTTCCTACACATTTATCCGTGACATGGAGAGGGGGAAAGGATCGTGTCTTGCCCCCTTGCCCAGCTCCTCCAGAATCAGCACAGATTTGTCATTCCACTGAGCAGTGACCTCCCTTCAAGAGGTACCGGGTCATTTTAGGGCAGATCACCATTAGATGGAACATCTACACTAAGTCTCCTTGAAGAGAGGGAACAGTAGTTGAGGTTGTAAGGAATTCACAGCCCTTCAGCTTGTGCTGCAGGTGGGTCCGTGGCTAATTCACAGACCATTCCCTCGGGGCAGAGACGGGAAGCAGAGCTGAGTTTAACCCCTTGATCACTGAAAAAGAAGGCAGCACTCTCCCTGCACTGACACTAAGCCAGCGAGGTCACTGACAGGGCTGTGCTCTGCAGGATACTTGCTCATGCCCAGTTGTTTTGGGCTTTCCAGTAGAGAAACTATTTTGCCAGAGGTGTTGTCGGATTTACCACCATCTCTGCATGTGGAACTCAGCACATGCATCACCAACATGCTGTGGTAACTCTTAAAAGCCACTTTTGGTCCCAGCACTCCTTGGGATGTCTAGAAACAGGCACAGCCTATGGCATTTTTGGATGGGCTGGTGATGGAGCTGCTGGCCGTGGCATGCAGCCATGCCCTGGCCTGGGAAGTCAGATCACAGCCCTGGCCCTCAGGATCCTTGGTCAGTGCTGCTGTGGTCCAGAGCCAATTGAAAGTTGATGTCCTGCTCCCCAAGACTTTTGCTTCCTCTGACCTATCCCTGTAGGCCTCTTCTCTATGATTTCTGCTCAGAATGGGCAAGACTGTCCCATTTCCTCAGGGCAGGCAGCTGCTGTGCCCTGCTGGGGCTGCAGATGTGGGCTGTGGGTCCACCAGCCCTTCACCTCTCCTCCCCAGCACAGATGAGCACTCCAGCCCCTGCACATCCCTCCTCCTCTTGCACAGATGGTTGCCGGGGTTTCTCTTTGGCTGCTGCATTTGGGCCCAGCTGCAGGAGGGCTCTGCTCCAACACAGGCTCAGCTGGGTGAGCACAATGGGAAAACAAAGGCCTGCTCGCTGGGGATCCAAGCCTTTTCAGCCCCGTTTCCTTTTCCGATGCTTTCATTTCCTCCAAGTGAAATGCTGCTGAAAGGAGGACACTGTGGCTGTGGCTGCTGCCATAGGCATGGGGCTTGGATGTCACTAGCTGCTGCTTCGTCTAGGTCAGGGATTTCAAAGGGGCCTTCATTCAGCTCCTCCCACAGAGACAGTATTTTTTCTAAACAGGTCTACCCAGGCAATCGGTAGAGACCTGGGATCACTCTACCTTAGAAACAATTGGCCTTGCCTGGCCTGTGTCCCTACAGCAGATCCCAGAGGAGGTGCTGGACATCCTGGAGAAAGTGCGAGTGAGACAGAGCCTAGCAGGAGCTTCTTGATTTTTAGCATTTGCTCTGCAGTTTTCAAGGCACCCAGAAAACCCAAGGATGCATTTGGGAAGTCGGGAGGAACTGGGGTAGCTCGTGCTTTGGCAATTACAGTGTGGGGCTGGAAAGAGGAGGAGGGAATAAAGTGACTTAATTTATAGCATGGCTTTACTGCCACTGCCCGTGACAACGAGGGACTAGGGGAATGTTTCCTGTTGGAGAAAGGGAGGCTGCATTCCTTTAATAGCTTTTTGGCAGGTGACAAAGTTATCCTCGCCGGGCGAGGTAGAAGGTGTTAAGCTGCGCATTTGCTAAGGAAGGAGCTAACATTCCCTAACTTTACAGGAACCTTTAGGCTAAACCACACCGAGCTGAGCCACGAGCGGGGGATTCCCTCGGGGCGGGTTCCTCGGGAGCCCTCCTGGCCGCGGCGTGTCCCCCGGCGAGCCGCGATCCCCCGGGCCGCGCTGCGCGGGCCGGCCGGCAGAGGGCACTGGCGGAGCGGGATTGCGGCCCCGGCTGCCCGGCCGCGATCCCGGGATGCGGCTCATCCCACCTGGAACCGCCGGGCTTCGCAAAGCAGCACCTGCTCTTCCCACTCCCAGAGCTCCCGCGGCTTGGAGAAGTCCGTGAGGGGTCTCACCGTGAGGGCACCATCTGCAGGAGTGAGCAGTGGGGTCCTTGGGCAGCCCGGCCAAATCTCTCCTAAGGATGGGTCTCTTTCCAGAGGACAGGCATGGAAATAAGGTACCTCTGAGGAAGGAGTCTGGCAATACAGCACCTCTCTTCCCCTCTCCCATCTACCCACTAGCCTCCATCCCGTGACCTGCTGACTGAACAGCCGTCCACGGCTGGGGGAGATGGAGATTTTTGGAGATGCAGCACCATCCCCCTGCCCCTTGGCTGACTCTGGCCAGAACTCCTGTTTCTGGGGGACTCACCCTCTTGCAGCCTGCAGAGCCCTCACTCCCACTGACAAGCAGATTTGCTTTATTTCAGGTTCCACAAGGTGACATGGGCTGCATCACCTGAGCTCAGAGCCCTCCTCGGCCTGTTGCTGCTGTTTCCCAGCTCCGCACCTCTTCCTATGGACTGGGACCAGCCGGCTCTTCCTGCAAGCTGCAGCTCCAACACGGGAAGGCAGCTCATGACGATGGGGTGGACAGAAATACCATATGCAGCTGGGGATAGCAAAGAGGGGTACACAGGTCCGTGGGGCAATGGCAGCACCTGGTCCCAGCTTGCACAAGGGCTGCAGTGGGGCTGCAGCCCAGGAAAAAGCCCTTCCTTGGAGCCCCTGCAACCACGAACGGCAGGAGCAGCACATCGCTGGAAGTGACTGGTTTGCTCCAGTAGCCTCTTTACAAGCACCAAGGGACAGCTGTTTGGGGACCGCTGGGTTTTTAAAAGGCCACTTAGAAGCTTTAACACTGCGCTAGGGGAGAGGGAAAGGAGAAGGGGGGTCAGGGAGGGGTGGTTGCATTGACTGCTTAGGACTTAAAGCTGTAAACCTCTTCTTCCCTGTCTCATTGCTGGGACATTTTTATTGGCGAGATGAAGGGAGACAGAGCACAGCTCCACAACTTGCTCTTCTTCTAGAGGTTAATGACCCAGTTAGCAGCTCTTGGCTGCATTTCCCGACATTTTGCAGACATCAAGACCCGTCTCCCTGCCAAGTACATTCTGTTCCCTGGAGCTCGGCCAATGCATCTCAGATTACTATGTAATGCGACAAAGAGGGAGAGCTGGAGGTGAGGGTGGGGGCTGGAGGGGAGATACGGGAGCCGTTGGGGAGGGGGCAGGAGAGGGTGGGAGAAGGGGAAACACCGCTTCTAAATTTAACGACTAAGATGGAAATGAAGCTCCCAAGATGCTTATTTGCTGGATGAAAACGTGAATCCCAGGATGAATTGGAGTGATGCTTCTGGGAAACAGATGCAATCAGCAAATAATTCCCCCCTAGGGACTGTGCAGGCCTGTGCTTCCTGGATCTGCTGACAGTCAAGCTCCTGCTCCTGATGCCCTTGTGCCCAGGACAAATACTGCTGGGGAACTGGGGCTGCTTTCCTGAATGCCCAGTATCCCAAGAGGAACAGGGGCTTAGACAGGAAAATTGGGAGTGGGGGGAGTGAAGAGGATGAAGTTCCTGCATGGTCTTTTATTTATCTTTTTGCACCCAGAGCACAAGATGCTGCTCAGGCACACTGTGCTTGGCGAGTTTGGCTGCTCCAGATCCAGACACTTTCACTGTAAAAAGAGGAAGGTCAGACCATGGGGAAGGCTCTCCTGGCTGTGGTTGAACATGCAGCTTGCAGAGGGGCTGAGCTGCCAGACCTGTTGGTAGCTGGTGCCTGACATTGCTAGATAATGTCCTGATCCCACACTCCACACTTGCCCTCCAGTGACCAGCCTGGTGTCCTCTCCTGAGCCATGCTGGGGGCTTCCCCTGCAGCTCTAAGGAGATCCCGTGGCCATTAGATGCACTACGATGCCCTTGACCCGTGTAAACTTTTCCCCACAGGCATCTTGTGCCATGTTTCTGATTAAACCACATTGTTTTCTAGTTGCTTCTTTGAACCAGAGACCCTCGCATGTTGGCTGTGTTGAAAATTAAGCTTGGGATGGGACCCCACCGAGCAAAGCAGGAGACCTGGGGAGAGCGCAGGGGACAGGGCTGACACACACAAGGTGTCAGAGCCTGCTCACAGGACCTGAGATCCCCCACAGCCAGGCCCGTGCCAGGTGTGCTCCGAGCCCTGCTCTCTCTCCGTGGCCTGGCAGGAGCGGTCAGGCAGGGTCTGCTCCCAGAGCTGAGAGAAAGGGTTGTTCCCCAGCATTGCAGGGCAGTCAGGTTGTGCACCAGCCAGAGGACCTGCTCCCCCCTTCAGAGGTGGCTGGATGGAGCCAGGCTTCCAGGCAGCACCTCAGGGCTCCCACCCTGCTCCCACAGGCTCGACAGCCCCCTTTTGTGCCATGCCTCAGGATGCTGCCTTGTGAAATGGGAAGAGAAGAAACAGGAGAGGTCTGGCTCAATGGGTCTGCTTATCTCCCTGGAGCAGAGCCCTCCCTCCTCTTCAGGAATTATTTCCTTGAAAGACACAAACCAGCACAAAACTACCTCTTGCTCAGCTCCATCTGCCACGCGGGGGCTGGGTGCCGGGAGGCCACGGTTGCTCACTGCATTTGCCAGACAGACATGGCTCTAGGAGGATTTTTCACCATGTGCAGCCTAAGAAAGAGATGAGTTGGGTTTACCTGTACCAGGAGTTGCTCAGGACAGTCCTGAAAAAAAAAAAAGTGTTTTTATGGAGAAGAGCTCCCTCAAAAACCACAGTAAATGCCAGTATCTAAAAATCTGGCACTGCGTCACTTCATTGCTGAGCATCTGTCCTCGAGGCCAGCCCCACAGAGAGAAAGTCATCAGGGGCCAAAGCATCCTTCAAAACACAAGCCTTGGCTAACCACAAACATGCAACCCTCCCGACTTCTAAGCCACACATCAGCCTCCTCCAAAGGATGAGAAGGTCCAGACACAGTCCCCTGGTGTAGGACAGCTGGGAGGAGGGCACAGGTTGCAGGAAGGAAGGAGCACCTCCTCCCCAAGAGGAACTGGGTAGAGGCATACACTGAGTCTCAGTTTTCCAGCTGTCATCCCAGTCCTCTCTGTGTGGCTCATGTCCTTGCACAGCAGATGCCCAGCGTGGAGATGAGCCCACATCACGCACACTGGGCTTGATGCTGCACAAACCCAGCCTGCCGTCATGGTCCTGACCCCACACAGCTGATGTTAGGCTGCCCAGCAGAGCTGTTACCAGTCAGCAACTCTCAGCCAGCAGGGAGGGCACAGATGTGCAAAAGGGGAAAAATCTGCCAGAGGTTTTCTCAGCATCTGGTACAATGCTAAGAAGACTTGGGTTGGGACAATAATGGTTTAAGTATTTCTATTACCAATGCCAGAAGAAGCGTTTGAGCCCTTATCAGGGTAACTAATAGCAGGTAGGTGACTGCTAAGTTCACATTACTTTTTTCCACCCTTCCCTTGCCCCACAGATCTGTGCTGGAGTAAAAATCATGGCAGTAAACAAACATCAAGGCTTGTTATCAAACACATATAAAGACAGAGAAATGTTCCAGTCCTATTTGTGGGGCAGGGTGAGCCAGGCAAGCACCAGCTGCACCCTCTGTGTGACTTGGAGGCAGGGACATGAGTAGGGAAACTCATCCCAAAAGCTGAGACCTTTTGTTGATTTAGAAGACCAGCAAAGATTTCATTTCTGTCTCAATTGTCTCTTGAATTTACCAACTCACAGAAACAATCAGGCAATTTTTGTGCAATAACCACAGCCAGTCCAGGCTCAATTCCTCACCTTTTAATGTCACCCCCAGATCCACCTGCCACAGGAAGAAGTAAGCACAGTTCGTTAGTCCAGTGTGGTCAGGGCAGAAAACAATAAGCTTGAAGTGCATCAAGGAGGACTTAATTTTGGCCCATCTCTAAATGTTTTAAATAACAAACACAGTTAAGCACTGAAATCATTGCCTAGGGGGTCTGTGAAGCCTGTGCTTTCAGGAACAGAACAGAGGCAAACATCTGTCTGGGCCAGCTTGGGTTCAGCTGGCCCTATCTTGTGGCAGGGTATGGACCAGTTGACCTCTTGTTATGCATCAGCCTTTCTCATGCCAAATTCCAGATGTGTTTATTCAGCTCCTCTCTGTCACAGGGTGACCCCTCCCTGTGTGTTCACAGGATGTGTGGCACACTGCTGAGCCTGATGCTGAGCAAGTTGGTCTGACTTGTGAAATCATGTTTTCCTTGAAATTAGGATGAGTTTTGAGAGATACATAAATGTATAGAATAGCAGAGAATATTTATTAGGGTTGAAATTAACATTGATTGATTTGATTTTTGCTGATTAGGTAATTATGAGAACTAAAGGGGTAATCACCTTTTCGACGAGGAAATGAAACAATCATCCAAGCTAGACAAGTCCTGAGTTTCTAATTTGAGCAGGGGAAAAAAAAAAGCTACAGGTGAAGAGGAAAGAGCAGTATCTATGCCATGTTGCCTTTTAGTCTCCAAGCAGACAAGGGCTGGGACTTTTCCCACCACACTCATCTCAGTTTTATCCATCCATATGCCTTGGGAGATGGACTGAGGAGAGATGCAAGGGTTAGCCCGGCAATGCAAGGTTCAGATCTTGGCTTACTTCACAGCCAGAGGAGGAAGAAGCCTTTCCTACCCCTCTCCACCTCACCAGAAGTATGAACAGATCCGTCACATCACTGACAGCTGAACATGAGGCTCACAGGAGCAAGTCCTGCCTCACTCCCCTCCCTGGACCTGTCCCTCACACACCTGCAGCTCTTCAGGGCCTCTCTTCCCCAGGGTGACCCCCAGACTGGTTCAGTGGAAGTTTGGGATATCTCCAGGGTTCACGTCTTGGTGCTCTGGGATTTCTTCCCCAGTCAGCAACATGGGAAAAGGCCACCAAGTGCAGTGCTCAGCCTCACACCCCATCCCCAGCATTGCCACCCCTCTTTGCCTTGTGTATGGCTTGGACACCGTACAAGTGCCATGATCCCTTGCCCCTGCTCCCACCTGTATTGTCACAGAAGCCAGGCTGAAGGGACACTCTGGAACGCCAGCTACCATCAGTCCCTTAAAAACAAAACAAAACAAACAAACAAAGGCCTTTTCTCAGCTGCAGTGGCATGAACAGAGCTTAGTCCCCCTGGCCGCTCCAGGATGTGGCTGAGGTATATCAGGGAAGAGCAGCTGTCAGCATGGATGTGCCTAAAATTAGCTCAAAGAGAAGGTTTCCTTCATTTATTTATTTATTTGCTCCTTAAAAGGCCCCTTCTTATTAGATGCAAATTCAGCACAAAAGCTTCAAGCCAGTACAATGGCATTGCTAATATTTTTCAATTAAACTGAGAGGAAGGTCACAGCACTTTGCATTTCAACTCCTGCTTGGGATAGAGGCTGTAGCAGAGGGGGGACTCTTTGGAGATTTGGCTGCAGGAATGTATTTGGAAGAGCTGCACCATGTGCAGCAAGTTCAGCTGGTGAGCTGGTGTGCTGGAGACCAGTGTGTCACTTATTTGATGCTTTAGGTGCCCCACGAAGAAATCATGGAGAATGGGTCTCTAATCTTAATTTATCTCCTTTCAGATGTACACACACTGCCTCCCAAGAGGTTTCTTCTTGTACATCATGGCATCTGCTTTCACCTGTTTGCCAGCTTTTGCCTACCATCCATCTTTCCCACCCTCTGATAATTCCAGGACTCCCTCACCAATTTCACTCCTCAGACTGGAGGGGAAGGAAGGGTGTGGAAAAATCTGAAAGATACTAGATTCCAGCAAGTGTTTTGTCAAAGGGAATTACCTCAATAAGGCCTTTTGTAAGCAAAAGACTGGAGAAAGAATTCCCTCCTTCTTAGAAAAGAATCCACATATGGCATAGAAGCATAGGAAAGCAGGCTTGATCACTTCTGCTGCTCAGGGGACCATCTGTTAATTATAGAGCTCACGAAACTTCATCTCTTCACCTCTGTTTGGCTCACGACACAGGGACTGAAGTGGGAATACCTATACAGACATTTAGAAGAAATGAAAAATAATGAAAAAGAACTCTAGGGAAAAAACAACCCCAAATTTCCTTTAATGTACCTAGTCCATCCCACATCAGAAAATACCTTGATATTTCTTTGTGCATACTCCTGGAATGGACTTTGCAGGACACAAGAGTGCCTTCAAACTCTTCCTGACACCTTGCTCTGCAGTGACCCACAGCCATCCAGGAGCTGGGTCCTGAGGCTGCTGCCTTTGTGCAGACTTGCTGCTCTCCCAGCTGCCTTCTCTTGCTGCCTTCCATTTCCTACTCTGCTTCCCATATTTTTTGAGGTGAGGAATTGCCATCACCATTGCAGGAAGGCACTGGGCAAGCCTGGGGCAGGGGCCTGCTCCTGCAGCGTGAAGAGGCGATGAATGAAGTGTGCAGTGAGTGACAGCACACCTGGATCACCCCTGCACACAGTCATGCTATAATGCAACATGTCTGCTGTAGCCTGGTCAAGTTGTGCCACAGCCTTTGTCTCCTGACTCTAAAAGTACTTGGACACAAGTTTTTGATCTGTACAAGCATGGGAGGCCATGCACTACAACTCTGTGCTACCAGAGCATAAATAACAGGTGGGCTGGAGCACTGGCTCTGAGCAGGCCGTTCCATCTGCAGCCAGTCTCAATATTCCAGGCCCTGGAGCGAAGTTTCCAGGCTGCAGCTTCAATTTTTTCTGATCCACCAAGTCAATTGGATGCACATGCAAGTTGGATCCTGAGATTTTATGGGTTTTTAATGAGAAGGTGAGAACTATTTACACTCTGCATAAGCTCTTCCCTTGAGACAGCAATCCTGCTCACGGTTAAAGGCCTGCTAGAGCTGCCTGCCTACCATATCTTTATCCTCTTCTCCAACAAAATACATCAGAGAGCAGAAAATCAAGCATCTCAGAGTACATCTGGCCTAAAAACCAGCCCCCCTGCCCCATATTGCTCATCTGTCTGCTCTGATGGCATCAATGTTGCTCTGAACAGCACTGCAAGTAGTGCTGATTGCAGAGCAGCAGCAGGAAGATGGGAATCATTAAAGCAACTCAGCCAAAACCCTGTAATTAATTAGTTAGAAAAGCATCTTGGCGTTATTAGAGAGGCCTCAGCAGAGGAAGCGACACCTCTGTTCTAACAGACTCACCTTCCGCCAGAGCTGCTGCTGTGATGTTTGACATTGTGCTGGTGTAAACAGAAATTAGAAGTCAGTGTGACAGGGAGAGGAGCCACTGGCAGGCTGTGCCCTTGGCCAGGGCTGTGCTGTGTGCCGGGAGGTGTCCGTGCTTTGCTCGCAGGCAGAAATCAGATCCTGGAAAAAGCTCAGGTAGGGATGATTGCTGCTCAACCAGGACGACCCTGATTTCTGCTGTGATTAAAAGCAAACCCAGATTTCCCAGGGTATTGAACATGAAGGTGGTTATCCAGGTGTTAGTGATCATAAACAGCTAAACATACACAAAAATGTCCCCCAAGACTCCAGGAACTGGTGTCTCCTGGGATCTAGACACATGCAGGATGCTGCTGTCCCTGGCAAACATGCACAGGCTGGCTGCATGGAGAACTGGGCCATGCCAGAACTGCATATTCATGGCATGCAAATGTTAAGCTACTGCAAACTCCCACAGCTGTCATCAGCACACAGTACCATGGCCACGAGCCCCAGAGATGGAATAGCATCCTATGGGGAGCAGCAGGATGCTGCAAGATCTACGTGTTGCTGAAAATAAGAGCATCAAAAGGAAGATGGAAACACAATACTAAAATAGTCCTGACTGTTTTAAGGACTCCTAATTTCCCCTGGGGCAGGAGGCCAGGCAGTGTGGCTGGTCCATGGGGCGACGAGGAGGCAGGAGGCCTGGCTTTCCCACTGACCTGCCGTCATACCTTTGGCAACTCTTCTTTTTTTTACCATGTGCTAATTTTGCCCTTTCTCCACTTGGTATTGTCAGCCTCTAGGAATTCATAAGTCTTGAGCTGGGCCTCCACACACCATGATTTTGGCTTAAAAATCAAGAGCTATAAGCATATACATATGAATTATGTGCCTTTTTGAGTGGCCTTGTGGTTTCTGACTCTTTACGGATCATATTTCCAACTGAGCAGGTCAGATTTTTTTATTATGATTATTATTATTTTAAATGAAAGCCAAGAATTTCACATAAACACAGGGCTCTGGCAGCATGAGTTGGCACCACTGCCCGCTCCTCATGTGTCCTGCCTGCTTGGACAGGGAGCATCTGAAGCATGGGCTGTCACTGGCCATGCTGCAGAGCATCAAGCAAAACCTCCCCAGTCTCAGCTGGCTCCTGAACTTCCCCAGGGCAACTGACAACAACCAGCCATTCCCCAGATGTTTGCAGTGAGGGCGGTAGTTGGGACAACTCCTCAGTTTAGCCTGCATTAGAGCACAGGTAAGCAACAGCCTGGAAGTGACCCAGGAATAGGCTCCTGAGGAAGATTTTTGGTGCATCCTATCTTGTCCCTGCTGTTACAGCCTTGCCAAGGTGCTTCGAGTGCTCTTCAAAGCAGCAGAAAAACTAAGCACTGAGAACTTGTCAGTGCGTGCATTTGCTGTCCTCTTTGCTGAGTTTCAGATGAGATCCTGGGCATACTCTGGGCAGAGGTTTGAGAGGAAGATTGTGCATAATTGAACTGCCTTGCTCATCCCATGATGAGTAAAGAACTCCAGTTCCCAGTGTTTTACCTTGCAGATGTGTGGATGTACCGTGGGAAGCTCCCTGTCTATGCAGCTGTCACCAGCTCTGCGATAACAAGAATCATGTCTTTGGCTCTCAGCTCTGAAGCTCATCTCTTCACATTCTGAACTGAAGATGTTCTCTGAATAAATGAACAAACTGAGATCTTCGAATGAACAACAGATTCTTCCTCAGGTCAGCTTTGCAGAGAAAGCAAATATTTCAGGAGAGTATGGTTACTGCTCACAGCTCTCTGGAGCCAGCCTGCTAACTCCTCTGCGGTGGCTGTAAATCTGATGGTGGTTCAGCTGAAGGACCTCACAGATGCTATTTCAGGCTGATATAATGTACCATAAATGGGATTGAAAGCACCCATCTATAGCAGACAAAGCCTTTCTGGTTCATTCAAACACCGAGGAAACCGACCATTGTATATATGCACAGTTGGGATTCATCCGAAAGTGAGTGGTAGCCAGAAGAATTTACACGTTCCCTGGCTGGGGAACATGTTGATTTCAGAAGGCAGCAAAGGTAACACAAGGATACAGGGAGACTCCCTTGCCTGGCATTCAGTGTTTGAATCTCATCCTTTAACTCACCATGAAAGGGAAGAGTCCCAGAAGGACAGAAGAGCCCCCACTATATATGATATTCCTCATTTAGAGGCAACCAAGCATTTGGTCTCCGTGGAATGGCAAGAAAACAGAACTTGCTCTCAGAGTCTCTAGCTGACTTTTAGGGGGTGTCTGTCTAGCTAAAGTGATACATCAATAAACATAATATCACAATCAGCTTGTGGAATGCATTTCTGTAAAGCCCTGCAGAGAACCAAGAGGGTTCAGAAAGGTTTGGGGGTGCAATTCATCGGCTCTCAGTACAGGAACAGCCACCAGCCCCCTGTGTACCGAGAGAGATTAAAAGCAATCACACAACTCCAAATGAACACGATGGCAGGGGGAGCCCGTCTGCACTGCGTGAGAATATGTCTAATTAGCGGGGTCAGGGAGGGGTCCCCTGGGGCAGATGGCCACACCAGGGGTACACAGGGTGCTCTGGGAAGCCGTGCTCCTGGCAGTGGTCCCACGTGGGCCACAGAACCAGAGGGATGCGTGGTCTGATCCTGCCTGGCAGTTTCTGTGCAAAATGGGGCCAATTTGCTGGGAAGCTTCCTACTCCCAAGGAGGGAAGAGGTGGGCTGCGAGTTTAACAAACATTTTGGTATTTGGAAGTCATTCCCAGCTCTCGTTTAACACACAGACTGCATTTCCCGTTGCTAACTGGCAGCAAAGAGCTCATCAACATTTAAATAAGAGGCTTGTTAATGCCAGCGTGAGGCAGGTTTGCATGCCAAGGCTGGCTAAGGTTTTGTGCCAAGGATTTTCTAAGAGAGAATTTCTCTAGGAAACTCCTTTAAAAGGAAGAATTCACTACTGGTTAAAGAGAGCAAGGGCTTAATTTGAAGAGGTGCTGAGCTGGTTAAGTCAAATGGATGGTGCAAGAGCTGAAAGCCTGTGAAAATCAGACTCCAGCTTTTAAATCAATTAACTGAAGAATGGCATGGGGTGTTCTGCAACTGATTATGCTTTCTGCAATGCAATAACTGAAGGAAGAAAAGGCTACACATAACCTCTTCCTTCAATGCCACTGACTTGCCCATCGATGGTAAATATGCTCAGGTGAGGCTTTAAATGCACCTGTTCCCTGAGTGTGGGAATATTATGTTCTACAAATGGTCAAATGTGCCTTAGTGCAGGGAGGGTGTGCAATATTTGCCTCTGTTTCTAGATCTCAAATGAGTCCTGTAAATTACAAAGCATTTTTTCTCTAGGACTTCATTTTGAGCCTTCCATATGGAGACGGAACCCTCATCTCAGAGGCACTGGAGAGGACGGGTGGCAGTTTTGGCAGAGCTAGAGGGTCCCGTGCTATATGTCTCTATAGCATGGTTTATTGCCTTCCTTGTTCCGTCACAGAACAGGAGTAATGTCTGTGGTGTCAGAATATGCACATGGTAATTGGCTTTTGCTGTAATTAAATGCCTCGGTGCCAGCGTTTAATCAGCCACCAAAGCCATTTATTGCCTCATATACGGCTGCACCACGAGCATTACCCCTTAATTAGTTGCTGAAATAGTGATGATTTAGCAGCATCTTTATATTTATACTTTAAGACAGTAGATTCAGTCCAACACCAACAATATGGCAAGATAAAAAAGCAGACCATTCTGCTGTGCAATGATTTGGGCTTATTTGTTTTTCCTTACCTTGTGGAAAACACTGTCATGTGTAACTCCTGGTGACACTGCACTGGAGGTGGTTAAAGCTTGGAAAGCAGTTGCTACATCTCTGTTCTGCTTCAGGGCTGACCTTGTGCATTTCAAGTGGATTGAGTATCAATAAAACATTGTCCCCAAAAAACTCTCAGCAGCAAGAGAAGTGAGGCTTCATCCCCTTTGACTCACCATTACCAGGACTGCCTGGTCAGGCAGAGCAGAGGCAGAGAGCTCCCAGCGTTCCTCACAGGAGTTCCCTGGGAAAAGGAACTCCTTTGTGTCACCAGAGTAGTGGCACTTTGTTTGGCACGATTCTGGCAGGCTGTGACAGGTGACGCTGACAGCAGCAGCAATTCTCCTGACAGCCCCACCCAAACTCCTCTTCCCCCTCTTCACCGCTTGTTTTTGCAGCTGTGGTGGTGCTGTGTGATGCAGCCACTTGCCATTTTGGGGGGAATGGAGCACTGAAAGGCCCACTCACTAAGTCCATTTATTTTCTCCAGTTTCAGTAGTCTGAAAGGTCTGGTCTAATCTTTCAGAGTCCCTTGACATTTAATGGCATGAGAGAGACCTCTCCAGAAAGCAGTTCACCCTGCCATGAAGAAGCTGCCAGAGATATGTTGGAGGAATGGCCCTTTGGAAGTTTCCATCTCTTGCAGAGGAAGCCCTGCTGCTCTCTTGCATTGGGCTCTTCCCTTCCAAACTATTATTCCAAACCCTTCCCAGAACACCAATACTGCCTGCTAAGACCAGCACTGGGGACAGATTTGACAGCCTTCCAGGTTTCTTTCCAGCTTTGTAAACCTCTGAGGAAGCTCAGGAAGCCCCTGAAATCTTCTCAAAACCGACTAGAAAGGAAAATAAAACTCCTTTTTTGACAGAGAAGTCGTACAGGAGGTTAGCCTAGATAAACATCAAATAAACATCCCAGACTCCCCTTTGTTCAAAGCCAGGTGGTGAAATCTCCGGTAGCCACAGCTGGAGATGGCCATTGCACCACGAGAACACAGGGGTACAACTGCTTCTTCATTTGACCAGGGACATCACCAACAGAGCCAAACTGTAAATTCTGCCTCCCACCCTCCCTCAGCCCTGGGACGGCCCCCATTGGCACCTGGATTTAGACAGACTAAAGATCCAAAGATTTCATTGTCTTCAAAGGATTCTGGTAGCCTTTGACTGCAAGAAAAGCAGTGCCAAACTATGGAATTAATAGCTCCCCCACCCTTGGCCCTTGCCTCTGGCCCCTGGCCTGCTCATGCATTTTGATTTGCGTGTGGACAACGTATCCCTGGACCTTTTCCACTGTAACAAGTTTAGGAAAAAGTACCTTGTGCTATAAAGGAAGTAATAATATCGAGTTTGGAAAACTATACAGCAGTTTGAATAGACTTGAAAGCCCACACCATCACACTCCCTTTACTGCCAAGACAAAGCCTGTCAGACTCCCGTGTCCTGTAGGAACAAGCTGCAGTTTGTCCTTTCCTGAGGGAGAACACAGGCCCTTCCTGAAGTCCCCTGGGGAAGGAGAGGAGGAGCTGGAGTGAGGCTGCTGCCTGCGCCTCCTTCCACAGCTAACAAAGCATCCCCTGACAACACAGAACCTACTAAAGAAGTCCTTCATTTTCCCTGGTGGTGGGAAAGTAAGGGTGGGATTTAATTTACAGCCAAGAATATTTAGTCTGAACAGTAGGAAAGACTGTCCGAGGGGGAAGACAACACTGCTATAGAGAGGACTGCCAGGGGAGGTTGTGGGACCTCCATCTGCAGATGTCTTCAAGGTCACACTAGATAAAATTTTCTTGGGAGTAACACGGAGGGAATGGGTTTAGCTGTATTGTGTGCCTTGGGATCTTTCTACAGCTCTCAAAAACTGTTTTAAGATAACCACTTCTGCTGATAGGGAGGACAGTATTCACCCCATTTAACCCTTAAAGGCACAGAACAAACCTGTCTCAGATGCTTACCTAAAGAAAAGATGACATACCTTCTCCAAAGACTGGAGGGCCACCTTAGACAATGAAGCTGTCTTCCAGGCTGTTAACGTTCATGGAAATGAATCCCACCTTGAAGACGGTCTGTGCAGCTCTGTGCAGGAGATTTCTGAGAGATTTATAAAAAGGTCCAAGGATAGAAAGGGTAGAAAAACAGAGGCTATAAGCAGGGTGCAGATATTTAGCATGTATTTTTGGAAAAGCTTATCGGGATGCACTGGATTGCCCACCACATGAAGCATTTCTGTCAGGGAGAGCGTTCAGTGCTGCACCAGCTGCTCTGGCTGAAGAGGTGGAGGTCAGGCTGTGTGCTGATCAGTGATACTTTTTAAGCAGATGGGAACAATCCTGATTATTAATCCCAATGATAGCCTAGAAACAAGTTTCTAGAAGAGATAGGCTTTGCTAACCACACTTCTTTCTACTCTCCCCATATCAGTTTGAATAATGTTCCTCCACTCAGCTGCAGAGCAAGGTGCCTGGCGCTGCTGTCACCCCATCACAACCCAAATTTGAGAACGTTTGTGGATCCCTCTGCAGATTACTGCATGGTTTAGGAATTGAGTGCTCTCCACTGCAAAGGCACACATTTTTAGGAACAGTGCAAAATTCATCAAGAGATGGCCAGTACAACAGGGGGGAAGCCTCTCTTGGGACACATTTCTGGCATCTTTACCCAACAGTGAAACAGACTCTTGAAGTAGGTATGCTGAGGAGCCACACAATGAAATTTTGAACCTAAAAGAGAAAAAGGTGGAGGATAGGAAGCATAATTGCAGGTGGAGGTTGGGAGAAAGTAAATACCATTCGACTTGAAAAAATAATTTCACACGCTAGCAAACAAAAATGAAATTTGTAAGAAGTTTATTGGATTGGTAAAATGTAATAAAAAAGCATTTGTGATACTTCTTCTGCAAAGAAAAAAGGCATCTGGCGATTTTGCATATTTATTTTCCCTTACAAAACATTTGAAAAGCATAACTGATAAAAAGGATAACAACTGAAAGAGCAGAGCAAAGAGGAAAATACATCTCAATATAATTGGATAATGCATAATAAAAATACAGAAAACACATGCTTAAAACAGCTTTCATTCTCTTACTGTAAAAAGTCATTTTACGTGTTGAATAAAAAATATATGCCGGTTGCTCTGAAAATTGCAGTTTAGAAGAGGTAACTAGCTGAGAACAAAATATATATATCTATATATATTCATAAATATAGAAAATGTGTATATGCTGCATCTGTCCTCAGAACAAATTGGAATAAATGATTTTCAATTCATGCACACAAGTTACCAGAGAAAAAACTTCATTTATTGCCTAGCAGATCGATCCTGTAAGGTGCTGATTGCATTTCCTGAGTGCCCTCAAAGCCCTGTGGAAGAAGTCAGTGAGGGAGACAAGTGGCCTGATGGGTTCAGTGACAAGGGAGGCTACTCAGCAGCTCACAGGAGGTGCACTCAGCAATTCACAGGAATCGGGAAAATTCCAATGGCAGCAGGATTAGGCCCCTCACAGACTTGGGTAGTGCTTTTGCTCAGCAAGGAGTAAAACCCTGGTACCCCCAAGCTCTGACAAATAGGAGACCAGTCCTAAAAGCTCAAGTAATGTTACTTCATTAGGATCCAAGGGCACAGAGTGTGCAGCAGAAGCATTCCTCACACAGGGAATGCTTCCTTGTGCCCCTCCATGCCCAGATCCCTAGGCTAGTGATTCACATTTAAAAGGAAGATGCTTCCCATACCACTGAGAGCCTCTGTCTGCTGACACTGGACAAGGAGGAGTGTGACCAGTCACGCTCCCTCCCAGCTGCAAAGGCAACCACGCAAAACCTTGTCCATCTCAAGGGCTAAACCAACTATGATGAAGCTGAAACACCACCTCAAACCACTGTGAATTACTGCACACCCAGTACAGATCATCCCTGGTGACCCCTCGAGCAGACAGGTCTGCAGCTGGCAGGGACAGGCCAAAGCATAGCAGCTATGTAGGACAAATACATTCCTGGGGGCACTTCCTCCTTGCAGTCTGAGGGAGCTGAATCATCCTCCCAGCCTTTAGGGGGTTCTCCATGGGGCATGTAGCCAAGAGGAATCCTTCTGGAATGACCTACGGTGTGGTTCAGACCCTCTTGTATTAGCCCACAGGTAAAGCCAGTGTGAGATTGGGCTCTGAAACACAACAAACCTCTGCTGTTTGTTCTGCGCTGGAAAGTGTCTTTACTAAAACAGCAGAATTAGTACTCGGGGTCTCTCATTTCACTAACTAGAGGGCAGGCACCAGAGGCTGCTCTCCAGTCTCTCTGACTGTCCAAAACACAAGCTGGGGCATGGGCAAGTATAGGACCAATAAGGAAGTTGATGTCTCTCCAAGGCCGACCCTTTCTAGCACGACTATGAGAGAAAGTCCAGGCGCTACTTTGCTCTGCCCATACCTCTACCAATACTCAGTTCTCATACTCCAGAGGGACAGCAGAGGAGGTCACAGAGGTGCGGTATGGAGCGTCAAAACATCAAATCTTTCCCTTTACTGCATTTCCAATACACCCTGCATTTCCTGTCTGATCACGGCATGGAAAAATTTGCTAAAACATGACTTTGAGGATTGAAAAAAGGCCGATATGCTCTCATTTAACACAATAGCACCAATCAAACTTTGGTTCACCTTCAGATTTTCTCTTCTAGCATTAGATAAAAAATGAGTGATGGAGATTTTAGAAGAGACAGTATTAAGGGAACAAATTCTTCAGATATGAATGACTCTGGAATTCTGATCAGGAAGAGATGTTTGAGAATATATACCCAAGTACCTCTGCTACAGAACAGTTGCCCACCAGACAACAGGGTGTGTAAAGCAAGACAAGCTGTACTGATGGGATAAGCCATTGTTTGGCTTATCCCTATGGAGAACAGAGGCTCAACATTAGCCTTTTGCTTCTTTTCTCCATCACCCCTCCTAGTTCCCATCCCTGCTCAGCACTAGGACTGTTTCTCTGCTGCCCATAAAGGAGCACAGCAGGTCTCTGAAAAGGCACACAGTGAAGAAAGTGGAATGCACTTTTTGTAAAGGCAGCTCTGTCAATAGCCTACTTGTCACCTTGCTGGTTGCTCTGCTGTGATGCTTGTCAGGGGCTTAGCCACTTAGGCACATTAGAAATACTACTTTTTAGGCGAATAAAACAAAGAACTAGATCAGACTTGGGGGACAAGGCACAAAATGTCCATTTGCCAAACTGAAATGGGTTTCCAGCCCACATGGAGCTGTCAGTAAAGCACTGGCAGATGCAAAAAAGCGCCCCAGTTCAGTATTTTCAATGGGCACCATCTCAACACAGTTGAAACGCAAACTACAACCTCCGGCTGTGCATTTCAGTGCAACCTGCTCTTATCTCATGCAGCCCTGAATGAAACATTAGCACAAAGGCAGCCTAATTGGAACAGGATCTTCTCCTCCCTCCCTGCAAATCCTCATCATTGCACACAATCCCATAGCTAATGGCAGAGGGAAAACAGCTGATTCTGGCAAAATACTCACACTAGGAAGGCAGGATCAAGCCCTAGGCTGGACACAGACTCACCATGGGGAACGGCGCTGGCTGCGGAGAGGATGAGGTTGACTTCGCTGTCTTAGCAGGCCTTCCTCACTCCCATGCTGCAGCAGTGTGGAAAGCTGGAGCTGGAGGAAGTGTTTGCAGAGGAGATGCTGGGCTCGGGCTTAGTTTAGGGAACAGAGGGTGTCATTTTTCTCCTTGGCCATCACCAAGGAAGATTATAAGAGCAACAAGAAACTACACCGAATGGCCATCTCTCTTTCATTTTGAAAAAATAAGCATTTTCCCCAGTGAAGGCATTCCTCCCATGCTCCAATTTTGAAAACCTCTCTATATCAGAACTGGAAACTATTCTGATTGCATTTGCTGGTTCCAAATCCTAGGGAAGCTCTCCTAGAGAGAGTTCCTAACTGTCTTCATTCAGTGCCCAGACCAAAGTGGCTCCATACCCTATGGGGACCAGGGCAAGACTACGACTCAACAAATGAAAAATAATGATACCATGAAAAAGCACATGGTCCTGATTACCAAAAATGCTGAATAAGCAAAGCTACTATGGAACAAAATCAGCAGGAGACATAGGAACAGCCATTAAAATAAAAAATCAGAGCAATTCTGCCCTTTATTTTCTTGCCACGTTTATTATTTTCACCTCTCTCTTCTCACAGATGAACTGGGGCAGGCCAGTTCTTTTTCCTATTCAAGCTGGCTTTTCTCTCTGGGCTGTCACGCTGCTGGCACAGCCCTGTGGAGACAGGACTTCCCGCACTTCAGGGGAATGCTGAACTGGGGTTATTTTTTAAACATCAAACTATTCCTGTTCACTGTACACTCTGCTTCCAAAAATAAAACAAGCATCCGAGCCTTTAAACAAGCAGACGGACCCTTTAAAGTTTCATAACAATGTTTTAGACCTGGGGTAGGAGGGATGGGAACGGGAATACATTTTCCTACTAATTGGAAATAATGAAACCAATGTTTGTGGATATGAAATGCTGGGTAATAACAAATCAGAGGTCTGTTGCTGAGCCTGTTCTGCCAGCCAGCCTTTGTGAGAAAAAGACAGCAAGAAAGGGTTTTTTTCTTCACACTGATGAACTTAAAATGAAAGCAGGGGCAATACATGGGAAGGAAAAGGGTAGACAGGTACAGGGCATGGAAATGATTTGCCTGGAGCAACCACAGAAGTAGGCAAAATAATGGCAAAAATAATGTCTCCTCATTCCCTTAGCCCTGGTTCCTAAAACTAGTTTGGGAATGAACTGGGGGAAGGGGAGGAAGGAGCACGTTATGGAATTTGAACACAGCAGATGCTCCAGTTAAACCATATCTTCCCAAAGAGGAACCGAGGGTGGGGGCAGGGGAGATGGCTATTATTAATGTCCTTCCGTATATAGCAAAGCAGACATCCTGCATAATGGCAACACAATACATCAATAATAGCCCAAGAATAGCTTCATACCGGTTTTTTCCCCCTGACAGTTAGAAACATAAAGAGAAAAATCAAGCTGCTGAGATAAATAGCTGAGTCTCCACCCCCACCTCAAATTGCCTTGGCATATTTTAAGAGATAAATGGTTCTATGAGAAATTTAAATAGCTTTCTCTTTTCTTTTTTGGCAGCTGCAGGAACTGGGTCAGGTGTAGAAATTATTAATTTAGAAGCCTGAAAAACCCATGTTTGAAACTAAGTTTTTTTTTTTTTTCCTTTAAAGCATCAACTTTCTTAGAAGCAGAGTTACAAAAAAATAAAAAATAATCGAGGGGTATTTTTTAAACCGAAGTCAGGTTAAAGATAATGAAATAACAGGGCAAGCTGTGAAAAACGGACAATTTGTGTAACAGTTTAATGGACATTAAAAGTATCTGTAGTAGATTGTTAATGGGTTTTTTTGCAGAGTACAGTATTTGCCTAATGGCTTTCATTCCTCTTCATCAAACATAGCACTGGGAGTCTGCCTTGAGGAAAAAAGACTGGGGGGCACCATTCTGTAGCTTTACCCAAAGTTTAGTGCATGTTTCCAAAGAGACAAGAGATTACTGCCGGAGTGACCAGCACCAAACACTCCCACAAGGAGCCCATTATTTACTTGCAGGTCTCAGAACTGACAGCCCAGGAGCTCATTTGCTTGAGGCTGTGCTTGCTGGAGCTCAGAGCTGCTGAACTTGGTACTGCACCACGTGTAAATCACTGCCTTCCCCCACCAACTCAAGTTACACTTGCTTTACACATTGATAGCAGGATTTGTAACACAGTTTCTCTGCACGATGCCAAAAGCCATCTTCCTCCTCACGCCATATGGGGAAGGATCTCTTTGCAGCCATAAAACCTTGAATCTTACAGAGGAAAAAGGTCAAATCCTGTAGGAACCGCTCTGAGCAAAGAAATGCTGATGAACTCACTCACAGGAGAGTACACTAGTTAAGACCTGTAAAAGGTTCAAATTTCCAGTCCTACAAAGAACTCTGAGGTCTTGAAAGATACCCAGTTGGCAGGCAGCCCACTTCCTCTGCTGCACAGCTGGTAAAATCCTCCTGTTCCTCGTGCTCTGTTCTGTGTCCCAAATCTGGCAGATACCTGAGAGGGAGGAGGACTCCCTCATTTATACTCACTGCACCTCGCAGGGCTCATGGCTCGTGCCCTCCTTCCCTTAGTGACCAATCAAAAATTTAAAAAGGTGACAAAGACCCAGATGTAAATAGAACTGCAGTGCCTAGAAAGTCAGAGCACAGACAGGATCAGAAGACAGACTGTAATTACAGGCCCTGCTACTTATTACATAGGCCAGTTGGGCTACATGAGCCTTTGGTGGAAACTTCCTGTGCAATTAATAAAGGAGAAACAGAATACTTTTGCAATCACTTTTCTAGCTTTCACGGTGGGGGTCCAATCCTGCCATCCTGGATTAGCTCTAATCATAGACAAAATCATAGACAATCTTTCTCTGCATAAAATGAAGGCATCTGTTCTGTAAGACTATTAAAAAAAAAAAAA
>VZRS01007162.1:1217663-1268770 GCA_013398055.1 Ifrita kowaldi
AAAAAAAAAAAAAGGACAAAACCCTCATTGCAAACCTACACCATGCAATCAAGAAGGAAACTGATCCTGATCCCCCCCAGATCGTAATCTGACAATGTTTTCAAGACAACTGGCAAAAAGGAAGAAGAAAGAAGAATGCAATGAAATATTTAAAATCCTACTTCTGTCAAGAATACATGAGAGGAGAAAGGTGAGTTTGAAAGGGCTGCATTATTTGTAAGGTAAAACCTGAAAGCACCACCTTTTGCATAGAGGCATGAGGTGCCCTTGGCCTGAGCCAGAGCGGTCCTGAGAACAAATACCAGGCACTGATTCAACAGGGACTGGCGTGACAAAGTCAAGGCTGGGTGTGAGCAGGACCAAAGCACTGTCCTGCAACACCCTGGGATGTACCATGGGACGTGGAGGGTAAGGCAATGTGTTGATAATACAGCAAAATAGCTGCGTCTTTGCAGCCCCCAACTGATCCTCCTCATTTAAAGCTTGAATCAGATTTTCAAGAGCATGAGAAATGGAGCATCCCCAAGGGAGTATTTCTCCTAAAGGCACTTCTTTTACTGCTGAGATTTTCACCAAACAGACTTCCAAAGAAGGGGAGACTGCCCTGTGAGATCTGAGATGCATCAAATGACACTGCTTTGCTCCTGCACCCAGGATATTGCCCTTTCCAATCTCAAAATGCTAGTGGTGTGGAACACCTTTGCAGAAAGATCTCATCCGGGCCTGACCACTGGACTGATCCCAACCTCATCATGAGAAGCAGGCACAGAAAAGGGCTGGATGTCCCCAGCTGTCACAAGGAGGGAGCCCCCAAACAGATATTCAGGAGTACCAATGCTCAGCTGAGCCTTTTTCTTGGTCACATCCACCTGCCTGCTGTACAGTCCCAGTAGAAACCATAACAGACTTCAGGCTGGTACTGGGCACACAAATGGGACCGAGATGGTCCTGAAGATGCTGAAACAAAAGACACTTCGGAACAAAACTGGCACAGCCACAATCCCCACAACACTTGTGTAAGATAGAAAGAAAGAATCCCTAGAACGTATTTATCAAAAAGCCATTTTATGCAGATTTTTCCTTCTGAATATTTAAAACATGGTGAATATTAAACTTCAGAGATTCTTAATATGTTCCAAAGCCCCACGGACCTTTGAAATGCTAGCTCATCAATATGCAACATCTAATCTTGACAGAAGAAAAAAAAAAAAAAAGGGGGGAAAAAGAAAAGCTATTCATCCTCTGCACACAGAGGTTACAGTGAGAATCCCAAGGAAAATAAAAAACCAAGCAACTTCCAGCATCTTATGCAATAGGTTAAATTTACTCTGGTTGGGAAAGTTTCACTTTCTGCAAGAGAAAGTGCCTGTACGTGCATAGCTACTGGAAGCTTCTTCTGAAGTGTGAGGCTGAAACTGTGTAGCTGGATTACAGTAAGTAGTTTATTAAAAAAAACAAGGCTTGTGGCTTTGCATCCTGTTCCAGTGCAATGCAGTCTCAGGATCCCCTCTCCAAAGGCCAGCAGACAGTGCGCCACCTAAAAATCCTTTCTAGTCCAAAATGCTGTGGTTGAAATGGCTTTGCTTGTTTATAAAGTTTAGTGTTTCGTATCGCTTGCATCTGACCTTCAGCAGAAAGAAAAGCTCAGTTAAATTGTGCAAATATGTACCAAATGGGAGCAAGGGAAGGCAGCCAAAAATGCTGCATGAGCTTTTGCAGGGCTGCAGCCTTTTAGGAGCACCAGTTAGATGAACTGGATGAGAGGCCAAATTGATTTAGGCTCCAGGCAGGAGCTTAAAACACCATGACATCCAAATTCACAAAGAAAATGTTCTGTTACTGCAACCCCAAATTTCCTGCACATGAAAACACTGTTTTCTTTCATCTTTAGGAGATGCTCGTTCTGTAATCCGACATTTAAAAATGAACAAACAAACAGGAGTCAGCTGACAAAGGATTCTTGCTGGTGAATGGAAGTAGGTCACTCTGAGTATTTAGCCTTTACAGTCTAGCTTAATATTAGTGTTGTACACAGAGCAGTAACAAAACTGCACTGGAGACAGGGAAAGACTCTAATTTTGTCTTTTCTGTGAAAATTAGCATTAACGTTCTGCATTAATGTGCAATGCCTCCCGAGCACCTGATATCTGGTTAATTAAAAGAAAAACCACAACCATAAAGCAAACCAAACACTAAATTAAACAACAACAAAAAACCCTTACTGGTCAGCCTGCATTTAAAGACATCTCGGTATGAGTAATTGGGGAGAGAGGAATTTTCCCGAAGGAACATAAAAGAAAATGAAAGCTCTACATACAAGACCAAATAAAATCTTCTGTCCCTCACAAATGCAAATTCTGGCTGCCCTTTTACACAAACATATTAAAGGGATAAAACCGGAGGAAAAAAATAGAAGAGGAAAAGCTAATAAAATCATTTTTTGAGAAAAAAATATTTAAAAAACAAACTATCCTTCAAACATATTTCTTCATGGTAAATCCCTGCAATCATGTGGCTCTAAATTACATGGTTAAATATGACTGAAAAAGTAAGGCACAATTTCATAATCATTTTAAAAGCAATAATTATAACAATTTTCTTTGATATCCATATGGCAGGCCACTGATACTAAGGACACACAAAACTACTTGATTAAAGATCTGAACAAGTTTTTCCAACTACTAGCTAAGACTCACAATACCTCGGTGAAGTAAGAAACCATCTTCACTTCAAAGATGAGTGCACATTGAGGACATGGAAAAAGCGGGTAAGAGAGAGGCTGTGGGCAAGGGGAGGCAGAGGCAGGAAAGCACAGACACCCCAAGTGTGGTGTTCCTGGGGAGGGACTCTAACCCCTGGAAATGTAAAGGTAATGCCATCACCTGGGGCTTCTGTTTCCTTCCTCATTTTCTAAAATATTTAGGTAGGATGAGAATGCTGGACAAATAGCAAAATAAAAAAAAAAAAGAAGAAAAAAAACCAAAAAGTTTTAACTGGATGCTCTTGCTACCTGTGATAAACCCTGTGCTTCCACACGTTACATGAAGCCAAAGAGACCAGGGACATGTAGTCAGGAATAAAGGCCAGTGGGGTATAAGTAGCAGTAGTCAATATTGCCTGTATTTCTACTCAGTTATAGCCCCACAAACACCTGACGTGTGCATGTGCATGCCAGACTGCTCTGAAAGGGTGGAAATCAGTTTTTTTCAGACCACAGCAGAAAATTTCCAGGCTGAAGTGGGAGCTGTTCCTCAATGATCACCAGAAAACCTACTGAGGTTATGTTTTTTCTCTTAGATTTTTGGATGCTGGAAGAATGGTATAGTTTCACAGGTGTAAAGTCTGTTCTCTCTCAGGCTCCAAATGCCAGTTGGGCAACCAACTGTTGCAAATTCAAACTTGAAATGCTGAGGAAGACAGGCAATATTTCTAGAAATGTTTAAGGAAAAATGCCATTCCCAAGCCCTGAAAGGAGATGAAGTTCAATCAGTATCTCTTAATCTTCACAGCAGTTGCCATAATGTGCTTATATTCTTCAGTAATTTCAGGGGAAAAAAACCAAACAGGAAAAGACCCCAAGATAAAAACAAAGAAGAAAATTGCAATTGCCACAGAAAAAGACACTGGCAGTCCTTATAGCCAGCCACTCCATGGCTTTAAGATGGATAAGAAAATGAATCCAACAGAAGTAACACTGTTATTTTAAGAGTCACATTACTTGGATTGTTCTAACAAAGGAAACAGTGACTTCAAAATTAGCAAAACTAGTTAAAAATAGGGAAAAAAACATCTTGTGAAAAGTTTCAAAGTTTTTTTTTAATTTCACCAGGTCCAATATTGAACCATTTCCCAAGAACATATGCTTGGTTTTAAGTAGAATTTTTATCCAAAGAAGTTTTCAAAATTGTCACAGGAACTTTAATTTACCAGCAGAAGAAACCCAAGAACTACAAAAAACTGTGGAAGAAGACATGGGTCTTTGAGAAATAAAAATATTTGTTAACAATTCTGAAATTAATTTAGATAAAAATTCAGTACGATTTTAATCATAACAGCAAAAAAACCCTCCAAAAAATGTAGTGGGTAACATTGCAAAAAGAGAGAATTTCTCATTAAAGAAATAGCCCTTCTGATATCATGTAATTTAGTATAAAAATTGCAACTAGCTCTAACTGGAAATAGTGTTCTCACAGCTCTCTTAGTCTGTATTTTACTAACCTTTAGGTTCTGGCGCAGTTCCTGCCCTCCTTCCACAACAAACCCTCAGTTGCCATTGCTGGCGTTTTCTCATGGGAATTTCACCACAGTGGGATTCTCCAGCACCTCCTCTCTCCAACAGCCCCAGCTTGCAGTACTGAACCTGTATGAGGTGGTGTCCACCCAGGCTGGTGAACAAGCAGCAAATCAACACTGTGACCCAACTGCAGGGATCAGACACCAACAGACACCAGTCATCAACTCAAACCCTTTCTGAGCCACTCAGCACAAGCACCAGGTGCCTAATATTTATCCTTGACACAGGATTTCTCTCTTCTAACAGGAACCTTCTCTTGGGTCCTGTTATCCCTTGCCTTCCAGACTTTCTCAAAATCAAAAGGAACCAGCATTTATCAAACCTAAGCCAGGCTTGAACTAACCACAGCCAGGCAGTGGCCGTCACAGGTCCAAAGAGATTTCAGACAGACTTGTTGAATATTCTCTTTAACAACCACCATTTCTTTTAAGACATGCCGTTTCTCACTCTTAGGCACATTTTGCTGATAGGCAGAAAGTCAACTTAAGGCTTGTGTTTCATGAAAGCCTCGCTCCTGCTATCAGGATGGACACCATTATGTAGAGTGATACCAAACACTTTAGTACTCCCACACCTCTATGATTAAGTCATTACCCAAGTGTTTTGCAGCCATGATAAAAATCTACGAATTAAAATATTAAAAAAAAACCAAACCCAAAATTAAAGGTGCGTTATCTGATAGGCTAAAGAATTAGTGTGGCTTTCTGTTTTTAAAAGCAATGTTCAATGAATAAAATAAGTGACAATAAAACCATCACATTCACAAAATACTAGTGTTAGCCTTGGGGATATGCTTAAGGATTGGGCTGTAACCAAGGCAACCCAATCTCCTGGAGAAAGTTTAAGTAGACGCTTTTAAAGCCATTGCTCAAAGAAACAGCAAATCTGGCTGTAGGGCTACTTGTGACATATGGAAGGTGCCACAGCCACCCAACACAAAGCACTCATCTTGTAACAATTCAGCCTCCTGTCATCCAAATGCTACATTTGATCAGCCGCTGGTGTTCTCCTGCAGTTGGCATAAGGGTGACACAGAAGCCATTTCATGTGTTCTGGGTAATTTGACAGAAATTCAACTGTGCCCACATCCTACCCAGATCAAACCTGTATGATCAGGGGATAAAGAACCAGTCTGGTATTAATGGCTTATGTCACACCATGCAATGGCTTTAAGTCTGTGCTTAAACAAACCCCAAGGACTTAAATATTTTGCTAAATTAGAACCTGATCCTGGACCCTGTCTGGCCACACAAATCATGGGACCAGGCCCTACTTGCCAACAAATGCTAGACAAAGACAAAGCAGCAGAAGCAGAAACTGCAGACTTGAACAGAAATGTTTGTGTGATCTTCCAATTCCTTCTGAAAAGAACAGTTTGGACATTACCACAGCCACAGATGATGTGAATTTTTGTCATGGCTAAGAAGTCCAACTTCAGAAAAGCAAGGTCTCTTTGGCAAAAAGACTCCTTCTTTGGAACAGATAAACATGATATATTATAAATATGTGATAAATATTGTGATGAAGCCAAATCCCAGTGGTTCTTAATTGCAGTGCAATTGAGATAAATCCCACCAGCCCTTCCTAATTAAATCTGGAAGCATCAGAGGGGAGAATTCCATATACATGTGGGTGATGAGAGCCTCTGTGATGTGTATACAATATCTTTCAAATATATTTATAGTAATTTTGGAAAACAAAACCACACAGAATAAAGAAGAGAGTTTTGGACACCCATTCCTTCCAACAGGCAGATGGCTTTGGTGTTTAGGGGTGAAAATAACCCCATCATAGTACCTTTGCACAGATGTGTCAGGTCTAGAAACCAGCCACAGCACCTCAAACATCAACACTGTTCAATCTTTGTCAATCATATTTCATCCATGAAGTATTTAATGCTTGAAAAGTTTGGCTCTCATCTCCCTGCATGCCAGCCCAACTCACCACAGCACTCTCATAACAGAGAGGATTCAGAGCTAGATCTCCTGGCTGGCCATATGCATTGAAATGGGCTGAAATCCCAGGCCTACATACCAGCAAACTTTTCTGGAAAGAGAAAATAGAGCTCCAGAAATCAGTAGTTTGGGCTAGTCTGTGACTAGTTTAATTCCCATAATGTCTCTGGGAAACTGCAAAGAAGCTCTCTCATGCAGAGGGCAGACGACAAGGAGCCTCACGGCTTGCTCCAGTCGAGCCTGTGGCAGGGCTGTAAAAGGCCCAAAAGCTCTGAACTTGAGTCTTCCTTAGTCTAGGCCACATTCTGCTGGAAGGCACAGCAGCTCATTTCCATCAATTACCCCAGGGTTATTCAGGAGAGTCTCATCAGCCACTTGATGTAACACTCCGGAGAGTAAGGAAGATCAGAGCTACGCTTTCTGCCTGAAGAATGGCTCATGCTGCACCCAAATGCATCACATTATCACTTGTGCTTGTATCCCAGCACTGACCTCCCCTGTTTCTGTAGGGCTAGTTCAAACTAGATTTGCTCAGTATTTTATGAGGTTTTTTGGACTGCTGGTGGTGCAGACTGCATGTCAAGAAGCGAGCTTAGAAGGACCTTACATGCCACGGTTCAGGGAGCGGGAGCCCAGGTGGAACCTGGTGGGAGCCAGCGTGCCAAAAAATCTGTTTATGTCTGAGGCAGTAAAATTCTTGCAGGCCAGGGTAGAAATCCAGTATAAAAAGTCAAACTGCTTTACCTATGGTGGTAAAGGAAATCTTTTGCTCAGTGATGCCACCCTTCTACAAAGAAGGATTCATTTCAAGCTGTGAATTTTGGGAAGCTTCCCTGACACTGGTGAAGTTCGCCAACATATAAACCATGTAAGGAACGGAGGTTTCAGACTCGTATTTCTGCATTTGAATTTACCACATACAGCTGAAGCTACTGAATATCACAGTGCTCTTCCAGAAAGGTTTGTGCTAAACTGAAAGGAAATGCACCATTTGCAGGAGCTGCAGCATCACATCACAATTTTTCCTTTGTTTCCTATCAGTTCAGCTCATCTAACTTTTCTTTTCAGCATTAGTGAATATAATTATTCTCTGTAACAGAAGCCTGATACAAAGAGGATAGCACCACATTCTTATTGTTTTTCAGTGGGATGCATAAAAAAATTTGTATAACTTACTCTTGAAAAGTGCCAGTTTATCACTTACATGGTCAATCAGCCTGCAACTGTTTCAGTTCTGCTTCTTAATTTAAGTGCAAAGAAAGGTATTTTCCTTGATTACATCTGCAAATAAGATATTAATGTCAATTCAATGATATGAAAATTACTCCCTCACTATGTAATTTGCACCTTAGTTATTATGGGTTTCATGAACAAGACTATTATAGCTGCTCAGAATGCCATGGATTTCTAATTTTTTGATTTGTTTTTAATTAACCAAACTGAAAAAAAAAACCAAAAAACCCCCAAACCCATGATCATGTGAAAAAAACGATTATCTGTGCCCAAGTTTTATTTACCTTGGCATATATATTAATTCTGGACTAAGGATGAAAATGCTGCTGCTGGCCCAGCACTCTACTACCATGAATTTCACCAGAGAGAAGGTATAAGTGACTGGGATGAAAATGGAAGAGGAAAAAAATTGCCTGCTTTCTGGAATGGCATAGTGAAGGGCTTAATACCTCCTTTAGTTTTCTTAGGATGAAAACTGAACATGTATTTAGGAGGATCTTTTTCACTGTTGTTGAAACAAGATCTGATTTTTTTTATTGATAACTACAGATCACGTGTGTGAACATCAGAGAAATGTGTATCATCCCAAAGCCTGATTCAATCCCTGTTACTGCTGAAGGAAAATCCTCCCGTTGCAGTAACAGGAGATGGAACAAGACTTTATTGCTTGAATGTCTACCCAGAGACCAACACTGCCAATGGTTCCACCAGAATGGGCTGTATGAGAGAGTGGAGTAAGATTCTTTTGAGCATCGCTTTGCACTGCAGCTCTATGTAGTCATTTTTATCTTTTTTTAACCACTGGGATTTCAGAAATGTGTTTCCAGCCCCACACCCCTTAAAGATCTTCTCAGTGAACATGACTGACTTATGCCTCTGGTAAATCAAAAGCATGTTGTGTGTGTGTAGTGTGTGTGTGTAGTGTTCAGTGTGTGCAAGCTCACATCCTTCTGTGATTGCTCATACATTGTGAATTGGAAGCATCACTACTGAATAAATTTATGCAATAGCTAAGTAGACTTTCATGAGTAAAAGAAAAAAACCCTATTGAACTGGAAGGGAATGGAGACAAGTAAGGGCCTAAGAAATAACCAATCTGTGTCCTAAGGATACAAGGCCACACCTACATTCAGGTGCAGTACAGTTGCAGTTCCACCGTTTGTGTTAATGCTGGGTCTGCTCTCACACCTTCTAGGACAGTGGAGCTACTTCTGCTGCTGACACAGACCCTATTAAAGTCAAAGGGAAGCTTCCCATGATTTCAGTGAGAGCTGGTCAGGTTCTCAAAATAACAGGAGAAATAACTAGCTCAGCCATCTTTCACTCTCTACCTTCATGTACTTCTTAAGGAACAGGAATCAAACATAGAAGCATAGTTAGGACCATGTTCAGACCTCCTACAGGCACATAACTTAGGTGCTGTGACCCTTAACTCCATCAGCTGCAGATACAGCAACTGCTCTGACTCACTGCCCTCCTGAACAGCTGTGTCTAGATTAGGTGCCTGTCACGGGCAGTCTGAACATGGCCTCTCAAACTGCCCTCTTGTTCCAAGGCCTTCCAGTTTTACTTTTTTTTTTCCTTCTTTTTTTTTAGTTTTTTTCAATAACAGAGATTCAGACCCTAGGCTGCAAAGAAATCATGCAAAGCTTGTGCAATGTCCCCCAGTGGGCATCCTGGGGAGGGTCACAGTTGATACTCAGAGATCAGTGCTGGCCTTGGCAGTCAGAGCCTGGATCCGAGCAGAGTTGCAGGTCTTGCAAAGGATGTGCCCATCCAGAGGGTAACAGCCCTGATTATCCCCTTCAGACAGGAGGCCACCACAGTCCTAGGAAACAAGTGAACAGGAAGAGCAAAGTAAATAAGAAAGAGCAAGATTAAGCAAAGAATCTATTAGTCAAAGAAACTCTCTCCTCACTCTCCACCTTGTAACAGGATCCAGCCTGAGTCAGTGCAAAGCATGAAGCCGAGGTACGTGATGTCTTTCACGATTAAGCCATTTTCTGATAAGAGACAATGCTGCAGAGAGGATGGGCTCCCGAGCTCTCTGCTGAATTTAATCCAATTGAAAATAAAAGGAGATTATTCCCTTCACATTTCTGAGGAAGCAAAGGTCTTTAGCATTGGAGAAACATCAAACTGAAGCACATATTTGTTAATTCAAAAAAGGATAAAAAAGAAACATCATTGGGAAAAAGTTTGGTACCAATATATGACTATAGGTAATCTCCTTTGGGAGAGTTAACGCCACAAAGTTACAGCCTCCATTCCAGGGAGGGCAGCTAAGCAAAGCCCCTGCCCTGCCTGTTTCCCTTACCAGAACTGTCACCTGTGTTTGTACTACAATTGGCCAAAAACATTGAGGCTAAAAGGAGGATGTCAGACAGGCACGTGGAAACTCCACTACAAGGCCCCCAAACCTGCTCCAGAGATCTCAGCCCCTAAACTTAATACTCGGCTAAGGAAAGTTGGGAATCATCCTGCACTGGGTGATCAAGCAGTCGCTTGGCCCAGGACTGCTGATGGATCCACGTGTGTGAAAGCCTGGTTATCTCAGCAGCTGGCATGGGGACATGCTGTATGATGAATTAGGCTCTACAAAGTTTAGTGTAGGAATGCCCCAGCATCTTAAAAAATAATGGGCCTAAGTAATGGGCTGATGTGTACCCTGAAAGCCAAGGTCAGATTGAGAATCGAACCAGATGCCTCAAGTTTCAGCCTAGACCTTTAAACCTCAGTCCATCCTTCTTTCCTATTAAGGTTATTAAAACCTGCAACTGCAATAAGAAATACATTTGGTCTCATTTTCTTACCCTGCCATCTGGCTGATGTATTATCCAACAAGTAACACTAGCACTGAAGAATTCTTGAAGGTTCCCTAACACAGCTGTTCCCACATGCTAATTGCTTTAAGGTGATTTTTATTCTCTGTCTTCAGATTCTTACCGTCAAAATTACACGAAGTGTGTAATGAAACTGAACAGGAAAAGTAGCACAAAAAGCATTTCACAAAGCAAGAATGATCATGTTTATGTGTCCATTAAAATTCTTCAACCCAGAGCCATATGCTGAGTTTCCTGTACAATCATGCTCAAATCCTAACATGCATTAGCTTTCATTTTAAGAACATAAAGATGAGCTACGTTTGTGTCCAGGCTATAATTTATGAAGTTCTCAAGTATTAAGCCCTAATTGCCTGAGTCACATTCTTTTGCTCTCCTAATGAACCTGTTACAAACAAGGGACCTGATTTTCCTCTCATTTGCGCTGATATAAATGAGGAAAAATTCCTTGCTTGCTAAAGTCAGTGAAGTAATTTGATTGTAGAGCCAGTGTTACAATAGGGTATTCCTGTCGTGTGAGCAACATGAGGTGGTGATGAAGTTAAGCCAACCTTTGCTTTGTGTCCCTGCCGTGAGTGGAATACCAACCTCGCACCGGTAGCACTGGACATGGAAGTCACGATCCAGGGCAACAATGCGTACGGTCTCCTCTTGTCCTGGGGCTGGCATGATGGGCTCCTTACACACAGAACACCTCGGGGCAAATTTCCTGAGGAAGGAAGAGACAGTCCCAGTCATCCTCAAACCTGCAGCAGAAGGTTTTGTTAACTGGACCAGCCAGCCAGAAATGCGTACGTTTGTACCAACACATACACACACAAGTATGTGCACACACAACACAGGCTGGAGTTCTGCATGGCTCCCTCCTTGGGAAAAAACAGGCAGGAGCACTTTAGTCTTACAAGGCAATTTCAGGTTTGTAGGATATTAAAGAGCATTTATTAGGAGAGGACTTAAAGAATTCCTGACAGGCAGCAAAACATATTGCCTGCCCTAATGAACAACTAAAGTGCCCGTTGAATGACCGTGAATTGTGGCACCTACGCACTGCCACAACCCTCAGCCTCTAAAAAAAATCCATGCAAGTCCCAAGGTTAGAAAGATGACCACGAACTGCTTCAAGAGCATCTCTTGAAAACAAAAATCAAACTATTAAAATTTGGAGATTTGAACCAATACTTTAAAAGTCTGAAAAGAAATCATAAAAAGAATTGCCTTGCACTAACACTAATTTGTTGAGGTTTATGCCATCCACTTTAAACTTCCAAGCCATCTTACCCACTTACGCACACAGAAGCACATTTCTGGCTGTGCTCACTCTCAGACAAGAAGCATCAGTGCAATTCTGACTTGCTGCATTTTCTAGCTAAAACCAACTCAGTTATCCACCAACAGGGTGTTGTCCAGGCTTAAAAGGGAACAGGTCTGGGTGCAGAGACCCCAGTGCTCTCTCTTCCAGTCAGCCTGAGTTCCAATTGTATAGTGACAATAACTCACTGCATGAAGTGACTGACTTGAATCAGGGTCAGCTCAGGGATCAAGCGAAGCACAGGCTTCTCTTTTCCCCCTTGTATTGCCCACCATATACCCTTCTCTGTATTACCTCTGGTTTTGCTTCCCCCAGGTCCCATGAGAAGTGGCCAGCTCTGCTCCTAGGTTTGGGAACACTTAGCCCGTGGTGAATCATTATCTGCTGCTCTGGTTCAAAACCTACTGGTACCAGTTTCCTGGCTGCAAATTCTGCCTGCAGAAAATGAAACCTACACCCACAGAATCTGCTGCCATGTAATGAGAGCCAGGGTCAGGGGCTGTGGAGCGACAGAGAGCAAAGCTTATGGCAAACATCAGAACACAAGTAGATCAAAGGCCCTTCTCTTCTGAAATGCCTAGTAAGGATTGACTCTGCCACCCAGCCTGTCACATGAACCACCTCAGAATTAACTATCTTAGAAAAGAAAAAAAAATAAAATCTATCTGTACTAGGAATAAAGAAAAATATTAATTTCACTGGCAGCAGATGAAAGATGCCTGCAAAGCTGTGATCTAATGAAAGAATGAATTAAACAGTGGCTATAACGAGTGCTCTGAAAAATAACTTAAATGGATCATGATATGACCAGAGCTGTGATCGCAATTAATTATGTGCTGCTTCATGCAGGCCCTTCCTTGTGCCATTTAGCTCAAATGTGGTACTTAAAAAATACTTCAACATTTCTTTGTCCAGGCTACTGTGAGTAATTCATTACGAGACAAATATTATCTCCCAGGATCCTGAGATCATTCCTGCAGATTTCAGGGGATGTGGATCTGCTACTGCTACTGAGCTCAGGGGGTAGCATCAGCTACAGTCTTCTTATCAAGAGGATGTAGATGTAGAACACTCAACCTCTAGATCAGGAGGACACGTCATCCCTAATCAATTAAAATCGATTAATCGGCTGGCTAAAGTACTGCAAAATGTGTGGTTGGCCAAAGACATTCTGAGTGTCACACTGGGTCTCGTGCTATTCCCATCAATTTCCCCTCAATCCTCCACTCAACAATATTTTTGTCCTTCCTTGGACTGACAGCCTCCCACTTCCCACTCTCAGAGCCCCGAGGTCCATTTGCAGTCACTGCCAAAAGCCTTCAGTGTGGGACATCAGCTCTCTTTCTCCTGAATGCATGTGAGCCCTTGGCCTGTGGGGCTTTGGGAAGGGGCACTCTCCACATTGTTAAGGGGGTGTTGAGGGAAACCCTTCAGGTGCCTGAGTGGTGCATAAAACTCCTGTGCTCAAGACCACATTTTACCTTACACACAACTGATGGCACAGAAAGGCAAAGCAACACAGCAGCTGCCAATTAACCCAGCCTAGCTGAGCTACAGGGAACATCCTCCTGCTGGATTCTAACATGCCAGTTAATTGTGGCTGCTTCCCTTTCTGTCAAGTCAGCCAGCTTCTTTGAGCTTTCAGACCCACACACTGATGTCATGAGGCTCTAATTAAGTCTACCCCCTTAGAAATTAAGAGGTAAATGGTTGAGATGTAAACTCACATTTGTCAGTATTGATTTCATCTTTTAATGGAGGGGTGTAATGTATCTGTCTTTTCCATACAGGGCAAACATTTGTGCTCTGATTATACTTACCTGTCTTCCCCAGATTAGTTGTGATGACGGGGGTGGTAGTGTGTCAGTGACAGAAATTACTTGCAACTATACCTTTCAACTTACTTTAAATAGCAGTTTCACTATAAATTATTACCAGGGCTGTATTTTAAGCAGCTTTAAAAGCTAATTAGCAACTAGAAACAAAAGGAGCAGCCTGTGGCCACTGAGATCCCTCTAGCAGGTAAGTAAACACCTGCAGAGTGCAGGAGGACAGGACCTCTCTCAATTGCTCAGTGGAAGAAGCAGGGGGGTGGTGATGTGAAAGTGCAGGTAGAGGCAGTGAGGAGAAACGAGCACATGTTAAGTGCAGTGAAAGGCAAGGGGAAGGCAGAGCACTTAAAACAGAGGGACACAGAGGTTATCCCTCAATTCAGCTCTAAGCAAAACAAAGATCAAGCAGAATCGTCCCCTAACCAATTAACCTTGCATGCCATGGTGTGCTTGCTTGGAGCAAAGCTCTCCCTACTATTTAAGAGCCTTGGGAGGAAGCGGCATAGGGTTCAGAACTTCCTGAAAGCTCAGTCTGAAAAAGGAGAATTTTTAGGGGCAAAAGACAGTGACGACAAGCAAAGCACTGACAGCAGCTTAGGCCTTACTTATGGAAATCCTCGATGCAGTGGATGTTGCCACCAGCATCCACAGTGAAGGGGATCCCATCCAGGCTGCGATGGCACATCACACAGGTGAAGCAGTGGGGATGGTAGGCCTTCCCAGTGGCTCGGAGGATCCTTTCCATGATGGGCTTTGCACAGACACTGCATTGCTCCAGTGTATTCTGCAAAGAAAACACAACAGATGTGAGTGCCATCTCAGCGGGACAGTCACAAAGGTCAGCTGGGTTGGAGGCTGCTTGGAAGCTTTAGGTACCTTCTTTTCATTTCTTCTAGATAAAGTGCAGTACAGTCAACAGTTATCAAGAGTATGATAACAGCACAGGGCTTGGGTCAAGCCTTTAGAACGGTGTGAGAACACAAACCAGAGCCTTCTCTCAGCAGCTCTGACATGATCAGAGATGGCTCATCTGGTGAGTTATCTGCGACACAGCAGCTTCTGTAGCCAGGAGCACGTGAAGGAGTTGTGCAGCCAGCACTCCTGGGCTTTTGCCTCTGGACTGCCCAGTCTGAGCGAGCTTTTGCAGCAGAGTTCACTAGAGACAAGTTCCACAGAGGGCAGTGCTAAACTGAAGTGCAAATTCCTGGGGCTACACAGAGACCCTCTAATTGCTTTGCCAATGCAGATCTCATAGAATTATCTTTATCTGCCTTGTATGAAAATCTTGATCTTCCTCTCTCACCACAGAGAGTAATGCTCAGTCTGGGGAGAGAACAAAGCAGTGGCTGCAAGGAAAGCATCCTCATGGACAGGAGTTCAGGATGACTTAAATGGTTCGTTTATCTCTGGCCCACGATGTTTGAGATAATGACTGTGAAATGCCACCTCTAAGGCCATGATCCTTGCTGCACAGGTTTTACATACTAGCCTGCTCCTAAAGTGCTGGAGCCAAAAAAATTCCCACTTTTCAAGTGGGGTCCATTGAATGATTCATCTCATTTCAACCCTCACTCACCCTTGCAGTTAATTATAGAAACGCCAAGATAATTTTGTTTCAGATGGTTGTCTGTGAGCCACACCAGCCCTTCTGACACCAACTGGGTAACTTACCATTTCAAAGCAAGCACTTTAAAAGACACATGCCATGAATGGAGGGTGAAAATCACATAGATGCAAACAATAAATCTGTGGCAATGATTTGGGTAATTCCACTGGACTTTAGAAAAGCAAACTTCACCTACTATTCTTGCTCAATGCACCTGAAGTTATCAAATAATGTTGTCAACCAGCATTTGCATCTTGGGTGAGGTAGAAAAATCTATCATTACACTATTGATTATTATTTAGATAGACAGAAATAAGGAGGTGGGGAAAAAAAGGGAAAAATCTAACAGGACAGAAATATAGAAAGCTGCTGAAAGACACATCTTGTTGACAAACACAAGAAGGCCAAAGTTCTGCTTCCTCACGCAACAAAATTCCCAGGGAAAGTAGTGCTTTGACTGACTCCATTGTTACTGCTTCTTTGAGCCAGTATTCTCAGGGGCAAGATCCAGTCCTTACATGTGCAGCCAAAATGTATTGTAAGGAGATGAATCACCCAGGAACTCAGAAGGTTCTGTGTTCACACATTTGCTCTTAGACATTATCTCTGGGCTGCACATCACTGGTAAGCTACAAACATAGAAATACGTGAGTTCCTATCAGAAGATCTGAAGGATTGTTTTTGGAAAGGTCGATATGAAAAGTCCTGAATTTCAACTCGTATGAGAACTGCCTTGTGCATTTGTAAGGAGAGCACAGCCAGACTAGCATTGAATTCAGGCTGCATTTTGCTTTATACCTTGTAATAATGGGCAGGAAAGAATGATTGCTGGCCTTTCTGTCTGCTTGCTGTCACCATCATCATCATTATAATGGTGGCTGGTATGCCAGAAAAAGCAAGGTCAATAATTTTCTCCATGGAGAAATAACCTGGCAGATTTACCACTTTGCTTTGCTTAAGCCGATCACATCATCTCAGTCCGCATCCATGCGGTTCTCTGCGTTTTTCTGCCAAGGAAGGAAGGCAGGATACCTGCAGATACAGATGGGAGATTGTGCCATTCATAAGGCATTTGCCATGAAACTTCCTGAACACACGCAGGTATGGAGCGTTTGCCTCACCAAGTCACTGCTTGCTTCATTTCCAACAGTTGCCAACAACAGAGGCCAAAGTATGAGAACAGAGTAAGCAAAACACAGCAATTCCTTGGGATTTGCTTCCAGCCTCCGCTGATTACTGGTTTAGGGACTTCCTGAGTCAGAGCTTGGCTTCCCCATACTTTGCCTCAAGTGGATGCTTCTCCCATGAACTTTCCCAATTGATTTTTGAATTCTGATAAACACTGATCCCCCACAACATGACTGGGAATTCCGTGGTGGGGACTGATCTGTTCAGCAGTTCCCCATGTCTGCTACTGCAGCCCACCCAGTTCTGTGACCAGAGCAGGCTCCTGCAGCAGCAATCCACCCTGCAGAGGGGTCTAGCACCAAGCACCATGGCCTGGAACTGCTCTCACCCTGCTCGATCATACCTTCTGAAAACACACATCTTCTGCTCCCAAATCTCAGCTCAGTCACAGTTTGACATTCTCGCAGCTAAGTAAGATGAGCATTATAAAATAACCAACTCCTGATTAAGCCTTCTATACGACCTGAGAAATTTATTCTTTTCATCCTTCCACGTCTGTACCAGTAAGGAAAAACAAAGTCATTAGTTTCAGACTCCAGCTCACTCCCTGTCTGGGAGTGTATTTGCTTAAGCCTCTCTCCTTGCTAGAACCCTGGCTCAGACCCTTCTCTTCAAGGTGTTACCAGATGATGCCAAAGGGAAAGCTTCCTTGATTCACACCCATTTGACATCAGGTTGCTGTAAGGCAGGATTTGGCCTGTGAAGCTACCAGGGTTTTCTTTGATTCTCTAATCAGGTTATCCCACATGCCTAAGTGCTGCCCCAGCAGCTAACAACCTGCACAAAGGTATTTCTGCACATTATGGGAACAGCATCCCTGTAGGATTGTAAGTTTGGCTTCTTGATTTTGCTCTCTTTCACAGTTAAGCTAACTCTCCTAGCACCTCCTGGAGCTTTTAGACCTTCAAAAAGCCAAACAAGATGAAGAAAAATGCCTAACAGCTCTATTTTCCTTCTTTTCTCCCCAGCTGTTGTTGCAAACTCTCTCTGTAATCAACAGGTAGAGATGAATGCATCTGATGAGCTACACTGAGAGCTAAGGCAAGGCACAAAGAAGAAAGATGAGAAACAGCTAGGAAACGTCAGACCTAGGGGTTGTGGTCACATTCATGTCATAAGAATATGGACCACAAATCTAGTGTGGGCTGAGGGTAAAGTTTACCATTCTTTTCCCATATTTTTGGCCAAGAGGCAGGGAGTGCCCTTGTATCTCTAAATCCAACTAATTTTTTGGGGGGAGTTTGAAATGCAAAGGGAAGGAACCATCCATTTCTAAATGGAGGGTTGGCACAATGTTTAAGGCTGAGTCTGGGTCCATGTCTCTTGAGGGCAGGACTGTTTATCCATGGCAAAGAAAAAGCATCTCACATGGGGAGAATAATGCACCCCAAATACCAACAAGAAAAATAACCCCAAGCAAATATACAGTAAAACACAAAGAAAGAACTGAAATGACTAGGACATCATGCATCATCCTGCAAGTTAAAACTAAGAGACTTAAACATGTATAGCTCAATCAGTAGCGAAGTGGGAACAAGCTGCTTGGGAATAAGCATCTACCAAGTGGTGATGGGAGTTGTTCGACCTCCCCAGAGCAATACTTGTCCCTTCAGAAACCACAGAAAGCCAAAGGGAGTTGCTCTGCAGATGTTAGGTTTAAACATGGGACACAAAGTGAAAACTCTGAGTGCTGGGAAAGACTTCTGGGTTGCGAGAGCCACGGAAGACTGGAGCTGGGGAGTGTTTTGAGTCCTCTCCCGAAAACTTCACATCCCAGATGGCAAGGTGGCAGAGGGCTTTGGGGAGCAGAGGTGCAGTGACAGCCTATGGGCCGCGCCTTATCCCGCTGCCCTAATGCTGCAGATTATAGCCCCTCCTAACCAAACTTCAGGGGACAGCAGTAACTCACAATATTATGCCAGCACAAGGACTCTCCCACAACAACCCAGCCATGAGTGCAGAAGAAAAGCCACACAGATTAGTCATTGCTTTTTCTGCATTGGCAATTCATCCCAAGCTCTAATGAACATAAATAATGTCTCCTGCACTCTGAACAGCAGACCGAGGAGAGCTCACGCACAGGGACACGAGCATGGTATTGCTTATTTTGCTGGGAGAGGGGAGGAAGTTGCTGGAATAAATTACATTGGCAACTCATGCACAGGGACACGAACTCACTTTCTGTAAGCACTGCAGAAGAAACACATTTTTCGAAGTGACTGAGCAGAGGAGATGGTTTTAAGCTGCACGAATGAAATGTGACTGTTGTGCTAAAAACAGGCACATGGTCAAATACTGTAGTTGAACTGTAACTTAGTAAAGTGTGGTAAGTGACTTGCTTTAAATCTTGTGACTCCGTCCTTCATTTCCTCAGACAGCGAGGAGAGCAAAGCAGCAGACATTTTCCTCTTTGTGGGATATTTTTTGAGGCTTGAAAATGTTTCCATACTTAAGCGAAGACAGAACACTTTAATCTCAAGAAGTCTGGTGAATTTATAAACCTCAAATTAGATCAGGTCAATTGAAAAACTGCACTTCAAAATAATTGCAAATGGTTTCATTTAGGTTTTGGGTCTGAAAATATATAGTTGTATTATAAATTAAATATAAAGCAGACAGTGGTAAAGGGGTTAAGTGTCAAGATGTAATTTCAACACTTTCAAACACTTTTTTGGCATTATTTCTAGAAAAGGAAAATCCCAAGACCTGATTTCCACCCAACGCTCCCCAGCTGCTATCTCCACAAATGGGTTAAATCTTGGCAAACATAACATTTAAGTCACTAACAGCCAGCATGAAATTTCTTCCTGAATGTCTGAGGAGAGAACTTGGGCATGAGTTTATCCTTCTCACTTCACCTGACCAGCTGGACACATTATTAGCAGAGGGTGACGCTCCCCTTCTTGCTGCTCTGAGGGGTACTTCCAGCAAGGGAGAGCACTGCAGAAGCACCTTGGCTGGTGCTCTAACCTTCAGACCATGCTGCCATAGCTGCATCAGTGTGTTGGGGCAAGAGATGTGACCCCTGACAGCCCAAAGAGTCTTGGCAAAACTCCCTAATTCAGACACAGTGGGGAGCGGTGAGGCTGTTCTTTAGATAGCATAGCTTGATTTGCTGGGAGATGGAAAGGAAGATACTGGAATAAATTACATTGGCAACCCTGCAACATTACCAGCATGCTGGTAATGGATCTGAGCTGTGCTCACAGCTACCACTTGCACAGTGCAGACTCAGGCCCTGGAGGTTACTGTATTCAGTGGCTTTCAAATCATTCTTCCATTCGGCTCAGTTTTTAGTGGCTTTCCCAGCACAGTAGCAATACCATGGCTGGCATGCTTCTCCTCTGCTGGAATTTGCTTTTCTTGTCAGGAAAACTCAATTCAGCTTTGTAGTTTTGGACTCAGAGCAGCTGGAGGTGAATCTGGCAGAAAGTCCTCTCAGCATACAGGATGAAGGAGTCCCTTCCCCTTGCCCTGTAACTATTAGAGAAAGGCCAGATGTGTTTCATGGCTTATGTTAGTAGCAAAGATAACAATGGCATGCAATTGAGTCCACAAATGTGCAATAACAGAAAGGCCACGATGAAAATGGAACAGTGCTTGAGAAATGCTTCTCAAATGATATGCAGATGTCAAAATACACTCTACAGTGAGAGAAGGAAGGAGCTCCAATTTTCTTATCAAGTGAAGGCTGAGGGATGGCTTTGCCATTGTCTGAGCACACCAAAGGCTGGAGAGGAAACATTCAGAAGGCTGCTGGGTGGCAGGCACATGAGCTGGCCACACTGCCTGCAGAAAGAATTACATTTTTAACATTGAATGTAATTAATGTTTGGAGCAGCACAGGCAGGGACTGGGTGACTTCTCTGATGCACAGTGCCAGTTTAGACAAGGCCTGCATCCCTTTCTAGCACCACCAAGCTGAGAGTGATGAAGGAATGTCAGGGTTAAACAATCTGCTCTGCATTATACTCAATGTCCAACCACAGCCACATTGATTCCTTCCAGCTAAAAATCCACAAGAAGCCCCATGTTGGAAATTACTTAACTACTTTCTGGCACTTGAAGCTACTCATCTTCTGTACATTCTTTGCTCTGACAACAGAGATCTTTGTCCCTTTAAAACAGCAGTGCCTATAAGTGTAAGAAATGATGAAATTGTCCTCTAAACTGGTAGGCTGGAAGATAAAATGCCTGGACTTCTGTCTTTTAAACCAAGCACCTGCCATAGGCAAAGCATTCCCATGCTCTGGGCCTCAGTCAGCCTGTAAATAAAATGGCTGTAGAAGTTACATATTCTAGTGAGAAACTGGATATTGTTAGGTTTGATAAATACTTGTGAAGTAGTCTCTGTGCCTAAATGGTTACTAAATGGAAACAACATATTATTAACAGAAAAAAAAATTATTTTTATATGTAGTGACTTGCACACATCTCAGAAGTCAACTTTGGGTGGTGCAGTACCAGAGAACAGCACCAGACCTGTTACTCAGAATACTCCAATGTGGCTACAGCCATTTGCAAGAGTAAAGTAGTTTAATACCAGGGAAATGCTTCTAACTTACAGTTGACTTTAAAATAGCACAGAGAATAAAAAAGTCTATGCATATGAAACTTTTTCAGCAACAATAATTACAGTTTCATGGAATACTACAGTAAGCCAAACGACTGAAAGAATCTTTAGCAACTGCTATGTAAAAGGACATTGCTAAATATCTTTGTAATCAGCTTCCGTTTCTAGTGAAGCTGCATTTCCAAACCTCCTCACATCTTGTCTATTGCTACCAGGAAAGGGGAGCTGCACGCTCCCCAGAAGCAGCACATTGTGCATGTTGGTGAGCAGAGCTCACTCTTGCTGATAGCACTGCCACCACACCACACCACACCCCAGGTATGAACACCGGTACAACCACGTGAAATCGGTCACTGCACACCAGGACTGCACCTGGCCCAGAAAACATACAGCCAGGAAGCTGGGGCAGGCTTTTGGAGCACTAGAGAGAAAAACATCTGTAAAGCACAGCAGCATCAGCTGAGCACAGGAGACGAGCCTGGCTTGGCAGGGAGGGATGATCTGATAAGACAGTTCCCATCTCTGATTCCTTCAGCCCAAGGAGATCCTAAGTGCCCGACCAGACCTTCATTCCAAGACATTGCATAATACAACGCCTGGCGCAAGATGCTGATTTTCAAAGATTTCTAATTTGAAGGAAATCCCTCAAAATCCCTCCCAGAATGTCAGAGGTAAACAGTTTGTTCAAGGCTTCTGCAGCTGAGGCGAACTGGCACAGAGCTACCACGGAAATCCCTGGGCTGTGTCGCACAGCAGCAGCCATGCCTCAGCAGATTAGTATTGCTTCACACCACTGTGGTCCCTACCTAGGGAGAAATCAGCCCATGGCTTTGCCCAGCGCAGAAAGACGTGTTTGAGGATTTCTTAGGACTCTTTTTCCACTGAAGTGAACCTTGGTAGCTTTAAAAACTGTGATATTCTATTAGCTTTGCTCCTGAGGGACAGGGGGAATGCACGGCAGGTTTTGATAGCCTGTGCTTTTATCTATTATTAACACCCACACATCAGGTGAGAGCACCTACAGACCAGACATAACTCAGGGCTCTGCTGAACAAAGTGCTCTGAGGAATAAAGCAAAGCTGCTAGTTATTCCCAAGCACTTCCAGTCTTTGTGCTATTGATGTAGCTCTGCTTGCCTTACGTGTTCTCGCCACGAAATTCCTCAAAACATGATGTGCCTGACCTTGCATGCCACCCTGGGAGTTTTGCCTAAATAAAGGTTCTGTCCTGTTGTGATTACTTTCTGCACAGGCAGCAGAATTACATGCAGCTGTGAGATGTGGCAAACAGCGAGCAGATACACTCTCCTCCTTGTTTAGATACAATTGTGGACAACACAGAGATTTCAAGCTTAATTAGCAACACCAAGGAAGCTGTTAGAGAGGCATTTCAAACCGCTTGCAGTTTAAGCTGATTAGAACTTCGTGAAAACAAAACAAAATTGTGTAGCAAATTGTTAAGCTAAAATTCAAGTCAAACTGAACCGCATCAAAGGAAATAAAGAACTGACTATCGGCAAGAAGTGGGTTTTTTTTCTTTTCTTTTGGTAAGGAATTTAATTTCATACCCTTTAATAAACCAAATGTTCCAATCCAAGCTTGCCACTCTGGCAAGAAGCTTAACCAAAATAACATTGGAACTCAGAGCTGGCGGACCTAAGAGACTATAAATTGGTCAAATTCGGGCACAATACAAGAAAAAAATTGAAAATTCCATTCAATTTTCCTGTTTTAGAATTTTGATGTAACTGACCATTGACATGGAAATGTTATCTTGACCTTAACTGCTAAAGCTGACTTGCGGAGGAAAAAATGACTGAGACACTGACATCTCAGTGGTTATTTATAGTTCCCCTCACTCTCCTCTTTCTTGGTATTTTTACATTTGAAATGAGTTCTCGCCTGCCATGCGTTTCCTGAAGGAGTGTTCGAGCAATGCAAGAACTTGTGACATAAAAGCCATCAAGAAAATGGAACTTTGTTGATTAAAATGGAAAACAAATTTTAGTTGGAAACTCTCATCAGTAAATTAGCATCCAGCAAAGCTGGTCTTGCTTTGGTTACAGATTGAACACTACCAGCCTTTTAACTACAACCTGTTTAAAGCTGGCTTTTTTTGCTTCCTGTGCTCTCCAAGAGAGATTTCCTGGATAAACTAGAAAAAGGGGGAAAGACAGGGCTACTGCTTGAGAGTCTGGGTTCTTCTAGAGTTAGTAAGAAAAAAAAAAAGAGAGAATCCTTCCTCTTCACTCCTTGAGAATAAAAACCCCTCATCTCTCTAAGCCACAAGGAAAGGCACGCAATCTATTTTCCTCTGCTTATTTCAAGTCACAGATAAGGGCATCTCTAAGTCACTTCTAATAGCTACTAAATAAATTAAATATTTCAGCTGGATATCAGTTTAACAGCTTCCCCTTCTACCTTAATTGCTCGAACAAAGAGAATGTAAAGCTACTCCTGAAAATCGCATACAATTCACAAGAGAAATTAATTTTTTCTAGTGGCAGGGGCAGAGCACTGGAAACTAAGGGTGCTTGGCTTCTGTCCTTGGTTCACCAGTGACTCAGAGAATAATTAAATTATTTTCCCCCTCAGCTCTTCATATTATCTATGGAGTGGGTTTAGACAGCTATTAGGAGGTCTGTGATGCTCTGACAGAAGTCACATATCTATTGCAAACACCAAAGTTGGCACCTGGAGCTACCAAGAAATAAACACCTCCCCAAACTGAAACAAAATGAAAACCCAAGCAAGAAGGTAATGAGATTTTGCACAGAATTTCATGGAGCTTTCACTGAAACACCTTTTGAGTGCAAGATAACATTTTTTTCAGTGTATACGTGCAAGTTGTGAAATACAGGTCATTGCAGCAGTTCAGCATAAAAATAGCTGCTTTTAATAGATAACGTAATCCAGTATAAAGCTTGGAAAAAAACTCCCCCAAAACTCTCACAGCACTTGGATGCTGCTGCTACCCAAACTGACAGTGAGAATACGATTTGCCCAAATCCGTGATATTTTTCCTAAAGAGTTGCCAAATGCATTTATGTCCCTGATGTGAGGAGAACGTCTTGGAGCCTTTGGGGCAGTGGGAGACTTATCTGTGCCTGAAATACGAGGGTTGAAAACTTTGTGGGTGCTCTGAGGTCTTTCCAAAGGGAGAGGAAGAAGAAGGAGTTTCTTATTTCTTGAAGAAAGCCTCCTGAGTGAAATGTCTATTTTTGAAGACTCTGAAAGAACACTGGAAACCCACAGACAATCAGCATCGGCCGCTGTCAGGAATAACAGAAAAAAATTTTAGTGAGTTAATGTAAGGCAAGAACTGTACTACACTCTTTCCCCTCTACACCAAGACTAGAAATTTCATTTTTTGGGGGGCCAGGACTTCTTCAGAGGTTTGAATTGAATTATTCTCTGAAGCGACACCCATTCTTCTATCTAGAGTCAGACTCTAATTGGAAATAAATCCAGGCTGCTGAGTAAGTCCAGGGTCAAATATGTCACCTGCCAGGCACTGGGATTATTTTTAGATGCAATGACATCCCTATTCTTTTCATTCAGATGACCTGGATCTTTGATTCGGTTCCTGGTCTGGGAAAGCAAGTTTGAGCCACCTGCTGAGATAAGAGTGACAAAGAAGGAAGGGATACAAAAACAGAAAACTGAGACAGCTATGTAAGAAGAAGCCAGACAAGGCATGGCACAGAAAAGAGAACTTCCCAAAGAGGTCAAGTGAGATGTGAGAAAAGCAAAAGCTGGAGACTGATGTTCCACCCTGGGAACTCATCCATCACCTTCCTTCCTCCACTGCGAGATAACCTCATCCACAAAGACAGAGACAGAGATTATTTACATCAGTCCCTCTGCACCTCCTGCCCACCTCTGAGGGTGCTTCTTCTGGAACTCATCTTGCTGTACAGTTGGGAAAGAAAGGATAGCACATTATTCCTTCTAACCTTACAAAGAGATACCCACGCTATAGATCAGATCCTTCCTGGAATAAGTGAAAAGTAAACAAGAAGCTTTGGGCTACTCCACTGTTCAAGACACTGCTGTGGGAAGTTGGGCAGAAGAGTCCTTGCAACACAATTGTCTGTTCAGTTGATCCAACCTATTGGCACTGTTCCTTTGCTCTCAATCTAGAAAAATTAAGGCTCCCTGGAAAAAAAAAAAAAGTTTTTCCTATTTTGCATGGACAACATGGAGGCTTGGATACAGAGATCTTGGATGGCAAAACCATTGGAATGCAAATAAGCTCAAGAGTTGCATCAAGAGCAGACAGGCATGTCTGAGTAGGTGGCAATTCTCTGGTGTCTGCAGGGTTAGTCAAGGAGTTCAGAGCAGGGAATATGCACTCTAAAGTAATTTCTTTCCCTTTCATTACCATAAGAAATTTTGGATTAATTTGGAATATGAAGGACACTGGTCTGAGCTGTCAGAAAGGTTTATGTCAGAGCGGAGCAGACCAAAAATCAAGCTGACAGTTGGCATTTCTTTACCAGGTCTTTTACATCACTTGAGGAGACTGCCCTGGATTTTATTTCAAGTTGAAAAGCACAGCAACTGAACACTGTGCTAGTCAATTGTCAGTCCCTAGTATTTACTAACCAGATTACCCTCGAGTTTGTGAAAGCACACCAAAGGCTTTCAGCCAAAGATTACATTTAAAAAAGAAAACAACAGTTGAGAAAAAACCCAGCAAAACCCAAAGTGAATGGAGCAGCTGAAAAGAAGAGATTCACTTGGGCACACACATCAGCACCACAACCTGCAGCGTCTTGTGACAGCACTTAAGAATCAACAAGCAAAGCAGAGCAGCAATGGCAGGAGAAACCAACTTGTCCAACCTCACTGTTTTCCTAGTGACACAGTTACATAAGAAATATGCATTTATATAAACACACTGAATGTATAATAGATGTTATATAACATGTCCATTCTCCTGTCGATAGCATCCTCCCAGTGTATGGACACTCAGGCTGAAATCACAGTGGTTATGGAATATAGAGGAAAAAACAACATTATTGCAGGATCATTCTGATCTGTAACTGTTCCATTCCATTATGGGGATTTTCTTTCCATAACAGTGGAAAAGACCATGCTCCAGTGCTTCTCACAGTATTTTAAAAGGTCTGAGATCACCTGCATCGATGGTTGTTTCCCAATGTAATTGCTGAATTGCTCATTTCACATTGAATTGCTCAGTTGCACATACAACTTCCAGCTTTCCTTTCTGAGGACCAGAAAGAAGTTGCCATTTCCCCATAAAGAACATCTAAACATCCAAAGTAATCTGACCCTCATGTTTTGCCAAGCAGCTCATGCAAAGTAAAACTGGACAACATCTTTCCATACACAGCTTCTGATTTAATGGACCTATGAGGAACAACAGAAGGAAAGGCCACTCTTCATCAGGCTCTAACAATGGACCAGGGCCAGGTGAAAATGGACAAGACAGCTTGGTATTAGCACGTGGCTCATGTACCTGAGTGATCCAGCTAATGCAGGTCATAAGGACAAGTGCTGGTGTCTCCTAATGGAAGGATCACATTTTGTTGCTGCACTGGTGGTGCAAAGTGGTCGCTCCCCACATGCGCTGCCACACCAGCTTCCAAAGAGATGAGGGACAAGGACAGAGGGACAAGGAGTGGCAGTGAAGAGTGGGGAACAAAGAAGTTATCTAGGGCTTTCTGAATCATCCTCTTTCTCAAAGTTTGCTGCTGGGGCAGCACGGTCCAGCTCTGCCCCACCTGCAAGTTTTCCTATGGAAAAGTTACTGTTGGCTCCTTCACACGCAGCATGAGTCCAGCGAGCATTGTCCTGCCAGTTCTGCAAGGGCAGCTAAGGAGTCTTGCTGGAAATCTGGCCCCAGAGAGAAACAGCAGTGGAAAGCAGCCATTTCAGAAGCACATTATTAAGCCATCAGACCAGTAGCTACAGGATCCCCATGGAAAAGTTGATCCAGGCACTTTGTATAATTACTTGAGCCCTCCCAGTCATTTATTCCCCTTTGTGGTTGGCAGGGAAAGCCAATATCTTCTGGAGCTGCAAAGTCATACGGCTTTTTAAGAAGCCAGGTTTGTAGGTGAAGACATTTCCCTTTGCAAAACCTTTGCTGGAGCACACACTGCTCAGCAGCAATCCAGGCTAATGCAGCGAGTTCAAATGAGCATGGCACGCAGGCAAATCTAAACTTTCCACTTGCTTTACCTACATATGTTTTAACACTCACATTTTTAGATGAAGAGGCATAAAAATAGCTTAATTGTGCATATTGCCTACAGTACTGATGGACTCCACCTGTGGGAAGGAACTGGAGTTTAAGTTTTATTAAAGTTTCACATATTTCCAGGAGGTTGCTAATTATCCTGCGTGTTTTATACAGTATTTCTGGCTCCAGGGTCTTTCTGCACTTTTCTGAAAGAAACCTAACACAAAAATATTTGAGCTGAGACCTGGAATGTGTGACTGAAAACAAGCACTTGCTCCAGGGCTCATCTAACCCCACATATCCTAGTTCCTACCCGGCTTTGGAAAGCGCTTTGAGATCTGCTGGTAAGAAAATACTACCTGGATACCAAAGGTTTGTCTTTGCCATTTAGTTCTCCTGCTTCCACGCACTTTAAACTTCACTGTTTGCCTGGCATTCCTGTGACTACAGTTGGGTGTAGAATTGATCTGTTCAGGGCCTAATGTAAGAATTAATTCACTTTGGGCACAATCCTCCTTTTAATGACTAAACACTTAACAGTCACACACTGCAAAGTGTCCTCAGGGGTAGGGTGTTCTGTATTTTAGGGTGGTTAATTCAAACCACCTTTTCTTAAAGACACTTCAAGCCAGCAGCTTGAGTTGGGGTATGTTCAGCATCCTGGAAGAAAACAAAGCAGCCCATAGTCTCTGACAGAGAAGACAAACCACAAGAAGGCTGGAAAGAAGGCCAATTTTTGAAAACAGCAGCTTTTACCTCTTCTGACCTAGATAGCTGACCACCCCAAGCACAACCTCTAAGTCCTTTTCTTCTGCTCCTTGAACAAAGGCAGACAAATCTCCCATGGCCATAAATCATCGTTCTTCAGTGGTATCAGCTGGAGTTACTGACATCTGGACCTGCTGTTGCAATGGTCTAACAGGAGGAACGTGTTAGCTAGTGCCATGTACAGAACACAAGGATCCTGTCAGTATGCTGTGTGCATGCTTCCCACCGTGCCTGGGCTCTCTGCTCTCTTTAGGGAACGTGACAAAAGGAAAACCAAACAAGACACCACTCCTTCTACCCCAAATCCACAGTTTGTGAGGTCCTTGGTGCTATACCAACATTGTTTCTGTGCAGAATCCCTGGCAACTGATCCACGTAGGATTTTTAGTGCTTTACAGGTTTGACTAAATCAAGACTTCCATGGCAGTGCCCAGGCATAGCCTGAACACATCAAGAGACACAGACTGACCGCTTACTAAGGCTCCCTTAGCTGGCTGTACAGAAAGCTCTGATCCTTCCTAAGGAAGGCACTTTGCCAGATGAACCTCCACCTGGAGATAAAGCTGGTGTGCCAGAAGATGGTTTTGTTCCTGAACAAATAGATGGCCTCACAGTTGGGTGTGTTAAATCAATTTTGTTCAAATGAGTCCTGGATGTTCATCAGTCCATGCCTCTCCATTCCACTGCTCTGACATCTTACTAATCCACTAATTTTATCAGCAGGAATTTTTTCTTCGTTATTAATTACAGACCACAGATAAGCATCAAGTACTATCAGACATAACAGCTCTGCAGTACCACACTAGGAATCTGTTTCAGCCATGCTCCTTCACATGGTTCTTCTTGTAGGGACAGTTGCACTGGTCCCAAAGATGTGGCTGGGGACAGATGGTTTATCCCAGGTTACCATCACAGGGAGCCTTAAGCAGAAGCCATTAATAATCTGTGTGATTTGATGACATTTCAGGGTTTGTATAATGTGTGGAAGTTACTCCACACATTTACTTTGAAATAAAAACTTCCATGTACAAAACGTTTTCCAGAAAGACTTAATAATTGTTTCAACAGGAGGAAAAACTAGTTTACCTTACTACAGTATAAATTGCTAATTACTCCACCAAACTCCTGGAAAGCAACAAGCTCACTCTGGCTGTTATTCTGTAGATGATATGAAATGTCTAAATGACATTTTCAAAGCTAATGGTCAAGCCTATGTCTGCAGCAAGTAAAGGGCTCAGAATCAGCATGCAGAGAAGATCTTAGGGCTAAAAGCATGGAGAGAGCTTGAAGACTGAGTATTCTCCAAAAGACAAAACTGCAGTGCAAAATAAAGTGCAGCCCTAATGTTAGATCTTTCTCAAATAGAACCAGGAGAAAAAGATGTGGGAGTTCCCTTGGGAAGAAAGTGGGAAGCATCTGCAACAGCTGATACAGAGCGAGGGGAACCTCTGAAACTAATCTGAGGCAGTTTTATGCATCTGTAAATCCATTTCTATAAGCTTCAACTTTATAAACCTTTTCAATTATTCAGTGTCTATTGGATGTTACAGTTGCTTGCTGTAATCTTAAAACAGTTTGAATGAATGTTGATGATATTACATTAAGGTACGCAAAGTGGAGTACCAGGAGCCCCTAATGATGCCCTCTGTCAATAATACACTGCTGCAGAGAAGAGAACACACTCTCCCTTAGCTGTCCTTGCTAGCCTAGGAGATGGTAAGGTGCAGAAGAGAAATCCAGCTAGGGGAAGCTCCCAGCACCCCAAAACCATGGCCATCCAGTCAGCTAAGCCCTCAGAAGTCACTTCATGCAAGTCTCAATGAACACACAATTAACATCAACCCATTTCTCAGGAATGGATAACTTAGGCATGGTGAAGCAACTCAAGCAGAGCAAAACATAGACATAAGGCAATGAAGAACTCAGATGATAAGCCAGGGCTGTGAGATATGGACCCAGAACAGTGTTCAAATAGCTCACCCTCTGCTACATAAAGTTAATCAGATTTCTTCTTTCCTTCCTCCTGCTTTAAGGTACCCTCAACTGTTTTGGCACATTTGAGGCCAGCAAGAAGACCTGTTGGATTCTGGATCTAGGAGCTAAGGAAGCACCAAGGGGAAGGACTGCCAGGCCCCTGGAAGGACATAATGATACTCTAGGCAAGAGGAGGAAAAAGGCATTTCCCAGCTGTCTCCCAGAACCCTGACATTAGAGTACAGGAGATAACTCAAGTGCCAGGAAAACATCTCGGGGAAATGTGGACAGAAAACCCAGTGTTGAACGCAGCTCTAGCAGCCTGGCCATGCCACCCCAAATACTTGGCGTCACGAAGGGGCACAGGGTAGCTCACCTGCCCATCCATACCCTACATGGGGTAAAAGCAGCACCACAGGGCCATTTTTCACACTAGGACTTCCTCTCTATGAGGCAGACCAGGAATTCCTTCTTTCGGCAGACTTGTGACAGACTCTTCAGATTTTCCTCTTCCTCTCCTACAGGTGCTGCTGCTTGGCACACGCAGCTGCCACATCACCTACACATGCCCCTGAGCTTTGTAAATCCCATCTAGCATCTTGCATGTTAGCTCAGACACGCAAGATGAACTCAATTCAGAATGGAAGGACTGTGACCACAGTAGAACCCCATTTTTAAAATCTTTGGCAAGGATTTCAGAGGGTAGGATAGTCTCTGTCCTATGTTTTTAAATGCCAGGATATTTTCTGAAATTACTTGTGCTTTAGATCCCATTCATTTCCTAAAAAAAGATATTTTTTGCACCAAAACCTGCTGAAAAAGAAATCCATTGCAGAAAGGGGCAGCTGCACCTTGCAGATATGCACAGCTGAAGATCTTTTATGTAAGACTCCCCCTGACTGTGTGGAGAGCTGTTAAGATGTCAGATCATGGTTTGTTGCTCTCAGGGAGGCTGCTGCAGCACTCAGTCAGAACAAGTTTACGTCTTGGAGGAATTAATTTGTCTGAATAATGTCATCCTGGTTAAACAAAATGTTAGGGAAAATATTGCAGCGTTCTGGTGCACCTCCCTGAACTGATGCCTATATATGGGGATTAGCCAGCGTGAAAGGGATCCTGCTGAGTCAAACTGGATTATAGCAGTATTATTTTATAGAGACAGTAGAAGAGAGGAGGGAGGAAGGAGCTGGGAAACCTTGCAAAAACATCAGCTGTTTGACATGTTAAAGCAAATAGCACAGATGTGAAAATGCTGCTTGCTTACACAAGTGCATCAGAGCCGGGTCAGCTGACAGCAGTAACTCATAAAAAAGTTTTCACCCCTTTTAGCCCTTCAAGCAACCCAGCTCCCAGAAAGCAAGGTGAACTTCCGTGCTTTCTTAGGCATCAGGAGATGTGCTTGTGGCACCCTGGTGGTGGTGATATTCCTTACATGGGGAATTGCCAGGCCTCCAGGCCTTCCCGACTGCCCAAACAGCACGTAAGGGGGCAAATGAGCTTGCAAACTCAGCTCTCAGAGCCCTTGGGGAGCTGGTGCAGATGGCAGGAAGGGAAAACATGTAGGTTTTCAATAAAGTCCCTGAGGTGCCTTCATTTATCATCACCAGGCACTCACACAATCATTTATGTGGTGATTGTTCAATGCTGGCTGGAGACTCAGGGCTGGTGGCAATTCACAAATGGGACATGTCCTTGTACATCTTGTTTGCAGAGCTGGATCTGCAGTGTGTTCTTAGAACATGCCTGGAGGGCTGATGTCCTCTCTCTCTCTCTCCAGCAAACAGCTTGACCTTACAGTAATGGCATCAATTCCTCTCTGCCTGTCTTGCTGTGGCCCAACAAATATTTACTTGGGCAAATAAGAGATGCCCTAATCCAACCCCCTGCAGGACAGAAGACTGGGTGAATATCCTATAGCTGTGGTCAGTGAACAGTGCAAAGGACCCAAGGGTGGGGGAAGAAGACCCCTCCACAATTATGTCATTAAAGGACAGACTCTATTTAAGCACATAAAAGCAGCAAAACTCAGGCAGAGGAAGAGGTGGCACATTTTAGGCCAGAAAGAGTTGCCACAGTATGAAGCAAGGCTTGTGGCTCTCTTTGTAGTGCGTCTGTTCAGCAGTGCTGGTCTTGGTGGATCAAAACCCCTGTGCCTGCTCCCCCTGGGAAGTGTCAGTCTAACTGAGTGTGGTGGATTGTGCTAAAAGCTGTGCTTTGCAACACTGAGCTGAAGACCGCTGTGGTAGCAGTGGAAAAACACTCCTCCATCCTCCAGTGCCCAATGCCAGAATATCCAGTGCAATGCTATGCTAGTCAGAGCTTACAAACACATGGTTTGAAGGAAAAATTCAAATGGATTTGAGTCATGGGAGTATAAAAAAATTCTCAAAAAACCAAATAGAACATATCAGTCATGTTGTAACTTAGAAAGCCAAAATTTCCTCCCAAAGACAGCAGTGAAACAGTTTCCAAGATTCCAGGATGCATCTCTGTCTGGAGCTAATAAAGACATGTTTTTTAATCCAAGTTTCAAGCCCAGTAAAATCCATTTCTGACAATAAGAACCCAGACAGCCAAAGAAATCATACCACACCTTCCTAACCCACCTTTTGCTCACATTGTAGCCCATCCAGCTCATCCCTCCAGCACTGCCATGCCCATTGTGGTGCCTACTGCACACCTCCCATGGACTAAGACCCTTTTCCACCTCCTTTCTGCAGTCATCTCTATTAGCCCTGTTTTTCCAAGTGGGAAGGTGGAGCAGGCTGGGAGACCATGGCGGGATGACAAGTGCAGTCCTGACCCTCATCATCCCAAGGAACACTTCCATTCCTCCCCAGACCCTCTCTGGCACATCCCAGGGTATTTTTTGCATGTTGGCAGCAGGAGCTGCAACAAGACCTCTTCCTGAGCAGTCTTTTCTGTCACATCTCCCCTACATCTAAGAAAGGGTGGTTTTGGGGTGGTTTTGCCCTCCAGTTGAGGCAGTTTCAGAGCTCAGGTCCACTCATCTCCAGGGCCCATTTCCTAACCACTTAAAACAACCTGGGCATATTGCAACTCCACTTTCTCTTCCAGGCTGTGTCAAAGAAAATGGTCACAACTGCCTTTTCTGGTGGAGTCAGTCCTGAACGAGAGTGAATTAGAGCATGAATAAGCAACCAGGCCATGTGGGAGCTATAGGTGGAAGAAAACCTACTTTCTAGGTACTCAGATGCTGCTTGCCTTAAATACATGGAGCAAAGGTGACACTAGCACTGGGGTGATTGCAAGAGTTGCTGGTAGGGCTAGTTAAAATATCCTTGCCTAGGAGGTACCAAGAACTCTCCACCATGACTCCCAAGGCACATGCGTGTCAGCCTAAGCACGTGGCTTGTAGCTAGATGAAGTTATCTGGGATGAATTCCACCACAAGCATCAGACCCATTTAACAGAAATCCTCTTGTGCTCCCTTAAAGAAACAGCAGTAAAAACCAAAACAACCCCCCACACTCCCTGTGTGTAAACATCAGCAGAAACTAAGTAGTTTAATATATTTTGCAAAAGTAAAACCAGAGTAAATGCTTTTCCTCCAACACATCAGGAACATATTATTACCACATTGTCTTCAGTGATTATTCAAGCAATGCATTTAAATGTTCAGGGAGAAGAATGTTTGCTAAAATATTGTTATGTAAGATGGGGAAAATGACTAATTCTGCCCTTGATCTTTTCCTATTTTGCTCCAAGTAAGAGTCATTAGAACTCATTCTCTGGTCGAAGCAGCAGCACGGCCGAATTCTGACCCAATTCCCCCGGTGCCTTTTACAGTGGGCCGATCCTATCCCAGGCAGCTGAGCTATTCCGGAATTACCGAGCATAACTGTCTTCTGAATCAGTCCTCCAGGGCTGCACTTTTCCAAAGACAGGTGGAATAAACAACGCACATTTCTCCACGCTCCCTGCTGACGGAGGTCAGAGATCATTTACTTCCTGTTCCTCATGACTTGTGAGGAGTCTGGAGCCTCACACACGAGCCAAGTGGGGCCAGCTCCATCCAGCAGTTGTGTGCATACTTCAGCAACTGCTGATTCACAGAGTGGGATTGTTACATGAATTCCTCTCCTGACAGCAGATGCAGAAGACGAAGACCTGTTCTGTGTATCCTTATTTCCAGTCCATTTGCATCAACAGTATACATAAAAGACAAATAGACCTGTCTGTTCTTACAGACATCTACAAAAAGCTGACATTTTCCTATCCTAGTGGGAAAAAATAAAACAACCCAACAACCAAACAACAACTACAAAAAAAAGAAAATCAGAGGTTGAAAAACTTTCAACAGCCTTTTTTAAGTTGTGACCCAACCCAACCTGTATTGGACTGAAACCTGTCCTGCACAATACAGAAAGAAGGGGACACTGATCCTGGGCTGTATTCACAGAGGAGTTCTAGTTACAGCCAGTAAGAAGAAACAATGTTGCTTAAAGCTCCAGAAAGCTTTAAATTCCCCTCCTAAATGGAAAACTTGCATGGGAAATACCTGATCCTGCCACACTTTTGAGAATTAGCTTTTCACTAGCGGGGAGGAAAAAAAAAAAAGAAAAAGCTGTTCTTGGGGTTTCCTTTCAAAGCTTTCAGATTCTAGACTTCAAAACATGTGATATAAGATTTTTCATTTTGGGGGATAACTGTGGTGAAAATATAAGTTTTCAATGATCTTCAGCTGAAATCCATTTCTTGGGCAACTTTGTCCCTAACTGACTGGAGAGGCAGGGATGGGTTTTAGCTCTCCCAGGGCTATGTTGCCCCATCAGGTGGTATTTCACAGCTCAGGTATCTGCAGTCCTCATCAGGCTGGGATTGTGCTTTTATCCTTCCTATAACCTCCAGCTAGGAGCATAACACTATGCATGATTAGATAGGCTGGACAAGTCTACATCTTGCTTAGCTTGGAGTTAAGAGGGAGAAAATTTATTGAAATCAAGTATTTGGGATTTATCCAGATATTTCCACAGCCAGAATCCAGCACCTTGGGGCGAACCCTGTAACATTCTCTCCCTTTTCCTAAGATTGAGGTCCAAAGGCACTCATGAAGCTCTGCCACTGCATTAACCCATTCCAGTGAGATTTACCCAATCTGGCATAGAGATCCTAATTGTCACCCACTGGACACCTGTTACAGCACTTCTGTTATTTTTAATTAACCACATCCAAAATAAAATTACCAGCTCAGTCCTCAGCGAGTCTAACTTGAATCCATGTCCCCTCAGTAACAGCAAGGGCTGCTGTAAGTGGAGGAAAATGCATCAGCCTGCTAAGGGACAGTGAGGCAGAAAGTCCCTGACCATACCAGGAAGTTCTGGAAGGCAAACAAGGCTCCTTCTCCAGCTAGAACACCAGGTCTTATTTTGCAGTTAGGCAAGAGAAGATAAAGGGACAAGCAAATTTTCTGCTGTGATGGGGCATTTGCAATGCAGTCCCTATAACTGCATCTCATTCCTAGCAGCACCAGTCTACACAGTGTTGGGTTATTATGTAGTGTCTTGGACTGCTCGGAGGTAATAAGCATTCACCGAAAATGGACTGCTATTAGCCACTGGCAAAAGCTGATTATAATAGTGCCAGCACTGGAATATGTTTTCCACCCATTTACAAGAGGAGTAAAATAACAGGAGGGAAAAAAAAAATCACATTTGCCAGTGTTTGGAGCGTAGTGTGCTCTACATACAATTATCAAGAGAATGACAGGAAATTGACCCATTTACTCAGAAAAGTTCCTATCGTGTTCTGCACTATTTCATTTCATGCCCATTTGAGAACAAGTCATTTCTCTTCAGGGCAGAAGATAAATTGTCAGCTCATACACACATCTCTTTCCATTGCCAGGCACAAAAATATCACAAAGAAACATTTTCCTGCCCTCTGCTTAATTTTCTTCTTCTTCTTCATCTTCTCTAATAAATGGTGCTAACTATAAAAGTCAACAGACTGTAAATAAACTCAATTCTATTCCTACCTTACCTTATGATTGATTTTTGGACATAATGTATTCCACCCACAAGGTCTCTTGTCTGATTCAGCCACTTTTCTCAGCACCAGAGAAAAATCAGATAACCTCGGTGGAATAGCTTCATGTAAAAACAGAAACATTTGGCAACTACAGTTTTCCTAATGGCACACTGCAATACAGGCTACAGAGCACACCAGTGCCCGGTTCTGTGTCAGTGTGGGGACAGTTCTGGGCATTTAGGCAGAGGGGCTGCCAGCAGGGCCATTTCAGAAACAGCAGCATGAAGAGGTGCTTGGGTTATGTATGTACACCTTGGACAGCGTGTGGGGAAGCCCCAGGCAGCTTCCCAGCTCTGCCCTTGGACTTACCCTGCCCATTTGAGCCAACCACTTCTCCTCTCGCTCTGAACGTGCTTGACAGAGGGCAAAAGAGCAACTGGATCACCATCATGGACAGGAAATTCACACAAAAAGGACCTAGAGACCTGAAGACAGCAAGCTCCACGGGGAGGGGCAGCATGTGCATGTAAGAAAAAAGGACATCATGGAAATGTCTCTGTCTACACCCTAAACTCAGGTTTCTAGAGAACTGAGCTTGCTGTTCCTGCTCCCTTCAAGTGGCGATGCTCAGCTCTGGTTAGTATCAAGGACATCAATCAACACAGAATTCAACGGCATCTCTGATGGAAGCGCCGGCACTGTGGGTTTGCAAGAACACAGGTGTCTCCCGTGCTGTACAGCTGGAGAACTGCTAATGTAAGGATGAGCCCTGGGCACAAAGGAGCCAGCATGGCAATAATTTTGTACTCCCCAGCTCCTGTCAGATCCATCAAACACCATTCCAGTCCACAGCTGCTTTCTTTGTTCCCTCACACCAGTTTCTTGAGGTTTAAATTAGAGCAGCTCCACAAACCCCCAGTTCTCACAACTTTTCCTGCAGCTGGCACACTGGTCAGCACACCCCAGCTTATCCTCCAGCCCTTGCTCGGCAAGGTGCAACTTCTTTCACATGTCCATAGTGCACACAGTGCTGAACACACTGTCCATTTACTCTGGAACTTAATATTCAACCTGACCACTCAACACTGTTCTTTCACCTGAAGAGTATCTTCCCTGTGCTCTTCCATCCTGGAGCATCATTTCTTGGAGTGAAAATTACTAATCATGTGGAGCAGGAAATGAGATGGGGAAGGGAGCTCAGAGCCAGAACCAGCCTCATTAGTTGCAGCACTCCAATCCTATACTGAGCACAGCAAAACTCATGTTTTGCACAGAAACCAGTCATGGAAAGTGTTATTCTGGCTTTGACTATGATGGAGATACGGGATGGAAATATGCAGAATATCAGCTTGGGAAGTGCAAAGGAAAGAAGTGCTTTTCTTCACAAACAAACAAAATATTCAAGGTTCTGCTAATTCACATCCAGACTACTTCCCCTCTCCCCTCCAAACCTGTTCCCCAGGTAGTAAAAGGGATTAGCAGGGTAACAAAAGAAGGAGTTTCCAGGTCAAGAATCACATGGAAATTATAGTCAAAACCAAATTGTTTGGATCTGGTCTTTGTCCCAGAGAAAAGCTGTTTGCTCCTGCTTAGTGCAGAGCCCAGCTGCCTCGGAAACCCAGAGTCTGCACATTCCTACAGGGAATGTGAAAAAGAGGGAGAGAGAAATAAAACAGCTCCCTACCTCACAGTGAGAGGGTTTTGTTCCTCTCTGGCCAACAGTACAGACCTCTAGGCATGTGCAAGAGAACAGCAGAGATCATTACCTGCTGGGGAATAGGATTGTTGTTCCCCTCTGTGAGGACAGCCAGAGTCACTCAACTCCTTAGGAAAAACAGTGGAAGCATTAAGGAGACACTTTTACCTTCCTGTCTTCATCAGCTGAGGAAAGAATTTCCTGTGGCTAATCACACATTTTAGCACTAAGGTAGCAATTGTCCTCTAACTGCAAACATCTGCCTCCAGCCTGGGGGAGAGCCCAGCTCTGACCACAGTGCCTTGGGCACTGGCACCGGGTGGCTGCAGGATGGGATGGTGGTCCCTCACCTCCTGCCCTGTGGTGCACACACTGTCATGGGAACATGACCATTTCTGAAACGGGATCCAGCACTGGAGGGGCCAGCTCCTGACTGTGTGCAGCCTCCTGCTATGTGCCAACCCCATCCAGTCCTCCTCCCAGCTGCCCACCCTGCCTGATCAAAGCCCACAGAGGCCTTCGGGTCTGTCAGCTACCAGGAGGAACTGAACTCTTCTCTTAAGGTCAGATTCAAAGCCCACCAATCCACATATCTGTGGTAATTTTTCCACTGATGGGACGTAGCTGCAGTCTTAAATCAGGTAATTGCTTGCTGCTTATCCACAGACCAGGCTTACTGGGCTCACTCTTGGTCCCTCAGAAGATAACCAAATTCTTCCTAACATTGAAAAAAAGGAGACAGGGCTCTTCAAATGCCCCACTCCCTCACCTTGCTTCCTATTTCTTTGTTTATAAATGTTGAAGTATGAGCTTCATATTGATTCCACAGCCCTGAAATCCTGTTAATTCGCACTCAAGGGTAAGACCAGGGATGTGACCCATCCACCATCTGTGCAGCAGCAAACACCCTTGCACATGAGGAAATTTTCCTCTAACTCCCCACCTCGCTTCATGCACAAATGCTCACCTTCTCTCAACATGAAAAAAAAATAAAACAAGGGAGAAAGAAAACAAATATCTTCCTCTGCCAATACACACATGTGTACACATGCACAAATACTTAGGAAAAATTGAAGAATCTGTAGATGGAGGGGTTAGTGCCAGATTTTAAAATTATTAAACATTATGTACAAAGAAAACATAATGAGCTCCTACGGGATGTAGAAAAAATTACCCATGAATGAGAGGAAAATGGATAACCACTCCTGGGTTTGCCACTAATGAATTATTTAATAATCACTCCCCAGCAGACGGAATATATTTATCCACCCCATTGGAGCACACTTTGCAATTTATTTACACTGCTTTAAAATATGATTATTTATTTAAAAAATAAACAAGGTATCCACAAGGGAAAAGGGAAGGAAACAAGCTTAGAGGGGGTAAAAGTATGTTTTGAGCTTTTCAGTTAATTTTAGGGAATTTCCACTAAAATTCATTTGAATCTTCCTTACTTCTATTTTAAAAAACAGAATTTGAAAATTCTTTTGATCAAGCCAGTCTACATTCTCCACACACTCAAGAGGATCACTTCATGAGATGGGATCTATGTCTCATGTCTTTCATTAGCCACACTGTCTTGGGCATCACAAATCGGATTCAGCTCCTATTAATTTCAAAGAAAACATTCAAATTGGGATCAGTGGGAGCAGGTCCATAACTGAGACTAATTTGTTTTATAGGATCCAGTCCCATATCTAAGCTAGAGTGACCCTAACCCATGGCTCAAACAGCACTCAGCCTTGCCATTTAATTAGCTACTTATTCTAAAATGCAAAGGGTGCCATTTAGCAAAGTTTGAAAACGCAAAAGGTACCCTTTAGTACCATATAAGTGCATAAGTGTACTGCCTGATCCCAAAATTAAAATAGCAGTTGTGAGCAAAAGGCTCTGCCCACTCAACAGCAAAGTGTGCTACTGATAATTGCAGCCTGATTCGGACAAACCTGAGGGAAAGTCCATGAGAGGAAGGAATGGCTTTCCCAGGCAAATGCCAATCATTTCAGATTGAATTCAGGCTTCCAGATTCTTCCTGTGCAAGTCTGTGTGTATGTACAGGTATACATTAGCCATGGAGGGCTGCGCAGAAACTCTATTACCCAGCTGGGCACAGTTGTTTGTAGGAGCCAGAAGTCATCTGGGAGAGGGGAGGTCAAGAGAAACCCCACAGTGTAACACAAGCTTTCATACTTTGCCCAAACAAAACAACAAAAAAAACCCAACCCTAAGCCCTAAACCATTGTTCCCTCACCAAAGAAAAAAACTAGTTGCTATTGGTGAAACCTCTTCACGAGTTTTTCAACAATGCATTCTGATTTTCTTTAAAACCAGTGAAGTTTACTTATGTATCTCAAATGTGGAAGAGTCCCATGGTGAAACCATCAATGGTTATTGGAAACATAACACTTTCTAAAGTGACTAAAGAATGACTTACTACTAAGATTTTAAGTCTCATTGTCAAGAGCGGGTTAGCAAACCAAAAGCAGCCAATTCCTCAGTCATTTACGTGCTTTTGAAAAAGTTTCCCCAGGTCCTGATGATATTTTCTCTCTCACACCATGCCTCCCTTCCCCAGACCAAGAAAATCTGCAACTAATATGAATCAAGAATAGATATTTTGTAAAATATTTCACCTTAAACAAGACAAAAATCTGATAGACTAAAATCCAGCTGCAGGCATGGATGCCAGTGCTTTACCAGCTAGCTAGTTCAGCAAAAGGGCTGCTCTATAAATTATCTAGTATAGTGAATGTTAGACATCTTTAAAGATAAAATGGACTACTAGAATACCCTTACTTAGTTCAGATTGAGGAGAGCAAATCAATGTGTCCTCCATACTAGGAAAAGGCTCAAACATAAGCAAATGCTCTCTTGAAGTGGGAGTGCTGCACTTCCAACAAAAAATCCAAACTGACCTCTACAACCTCAACATCCTGGAAGAGTAAAAACAAATTCAGTGTATATTATTTCTGGAAAGAGAGAGAGCAGATTTCAAAAATTGCTTCCACCACAACAATCAAACACATGATGACAGACAGTACAGATGTGCATGTCTGTGGTGGGATGTGGACAATACAGACAAGGGAGCAAAGTTCTCCCCATGCCCTCCGGAGAAGGAAAGATGGAAACGTCAAACACCTTGTGTGGAGTTATGCACTCATTTATTTTAAAGACAGAAAGGATTAAATACATCTACATAAAGGAAAGAAAAAGTGTTTAAACAACAATAAAAAAAAAGATTTAGTGGCATTAATAAAGAACTCCCTTAAACCAGCATGTCACCATTAAAGTAATTAATAGGGCATGCAAGACATTTCAGCAGAAAGTGAGCAGTGCTCGCATTAGAGCCTTTTAAGTTCTCACATGACCTCAAGACAGACTACGGCATTCCCGTGCAAAAGTACCCTCTAAAAAAGAGATGGGGGCATTCAAGTCTATAAAAGAGTGATTTTAAAATTTAAATGATATGGTCTAAGTCTAAAATGCAAAGGTTAAGGGAATATTAGAAGGGCAATAATTCTATCTGATTAAACTTTTATCCAAAGTGACAATAAAATGTTCAAAATGAATTAAGGATTTTATTAACAGATGCAGAGGCTCTATAAAAGAGTTTGAAATCCAAGTACCAGAGAGGAGAGGTTTAATTTTTTTTTGTCTGGATGGAGGTGATATTGCTATAAAACTTTAATCTTATTGCCATGCCACAGTGAAAGTAAAACTGTCAGAGGTAATAGAGCAAATCAGGACTGCTTTCTCTCCCTGCTCTGTGTTGCAAGGGCCTCTTTCCAGAATATAAGAATACGCACGTTCTATGTGTGGCATTGATCCTATAGGTGATGGACACATGGACAGGTTATGGGCTGATGCTTCACCTGGGCTTCTGCTGATTGCAGCAGTCCCAAGGTGGTAAGTACAGACAAATTATATGGACCATTTCAAATGAGTACTGAGTAAAAATTGGTGCTATGCCACCAGGGACTCTTCAGAACATCTCAGCCTTTCCAAAACAGAATTCACTGTTTCAGGACAGTTTCAGACATTTCACTTGTTTATTAGTACCTGTATGTAGTAAGAGGATAACACCAATTTCCGAGCCCTTGAACAAAGGCATTTCACTACTTCAGAATGATCAAGTTTAAGCCAGCCATAAATCTGTGGAACAGGATAAAAACCAAGACTTTTGTGAAAATTATTACTAAAGACTAGATATGATTTAGAGCACGGCTCAGCTCCATGAGGGCATTTAGCAGCCATGATTTCGGCCATCACTAATTTTTTCTTCTATTTTGCTGCTGCTAAATTCTGGCAACTTGGTTGCCTTGGTGATGGCTGCAGCACCTGTGGCAGATGCACTGGAAGACATCCTGCAAAGTGGTTTGGCTTTTCCAGGAACTCTTGAGCCTTTTGCATGTTGGCAGGAATGCTGTGACAGCCACCTGTGCCTATTCCACCACCCTCCGACCCACCAGCGTCAGCACTGGGCACAACCTGGCCCCCAGCCAGCGCCTGTCACACCCTCCAGGGGGGGACCCAGGGCTCAACCTCCTCAGACCCCACAGAGCCCCATCGTGCTGCAGCTGCCCCCATTCCTTGCTGAGGGGCCCCAAAGGCACCTTCAGGCATGCCCACACCCTTCTTTGGCCCTGCAGCACCCATGAGAAAAGCACAGCTCCTCAGAGGAGCAACTGACTGCAAATTGCCAGGGAGACTAGGATGTCAAACAAATATTTTACTTTTCACAACAGAACACAAATATTTGGCAGCACATTTAATTTAAAAAGTCTAGAAGTTACTCAAAGAGATTGGCGAACGTTGCTATGAGGTTCGTTTGCTTCCTAAAATATGACCAGTCACAGATGGCTTGCTGTAGGAAATATTAAATAAATTTTTTAAAGTGTTGTCTGGCTTGAACACAGATTGCATTTACACAGATACCTTTGTTGGTGGAATGCCAAGATGGTGTATTGGTTCAAACACAACCTTAAACAAAAAACTACCTTGTCAGGAGCTAATGGAATATTCGTACTTAAAATCTCAATCCCTGATAACATCTGAGAATTAATTTACATTTCAACACTGTTATTTTTCTCCCTCTTGCTGTATTTCCCTTCACAAACAAGGGAAAATATCTGGGTTTGGTCAGTAGCAACATTTAGGTTTTGGGCACAATAACCATTACTTTCTAAACCTTTGAAGAAGTTTAAAAAAATGCCTACATAAAGAACATTAAGTGATGTGAGAATCTGGAAGGCCAGTGTTAAAGAGTCAAACAGCAAAGATGCAAATACAATGAGCTGCAGCCTCAAACTATCACACGTTAGTAGACTGACTTCAGCAAAACAAAAATCAAAACAACACAAAGACTTTTTTCAATTGGCCAGTATCTGCAGGAGCTCATTCCTACAGTGACTAAAGACTACCAAATCTGTGCTTTATAACCTCAGACCAAAGAGGCCACAAAGAGTCTTGGTTTATTTCTTTCCCCTTCCATAAAGCTCCATTTTTAACAAGAACAAAAGCCTTTGGAAACATGGACATGTAGCATAAAAACTGCCACCAGTTTCTAACTGCCAGTACTCACTGCACTGCCTCAGAGAGCTGCGTGGTAAGTCTGCTTCGAGAGCTACAGCATCAGGCTGCTGTGGGAAACCTACATGGTGCTTCTGTGTCAAATGTTTGTCAGGAAACAGCAGCCACGGAAAAGTAGGGACAACACTGAGCAGATCTCATCACTCATTTTAGGCAATCCAGATGCCCCACCAGTTCCATGCTCACCCATGTGCATGGTGCCAACCCTGCCTGACCCACACAGAGATGGGCACACACCGCGGGACCGCCAGTCTCACTGACCACATCAACCTCTCTGCTCCTGGGAAGGCTGCTACCTACCAGTGCACAAAAATCTCTTGTCCCCAGCAAATGCCACAGCATCAGAGTTGAGCTATAATCAGGTTTTCCTTCTGCCCAAAATACCCCAGTGGATGATTTATCTCTTCTGTCAATATTGTACTTGGCCCACAACATTGTAATCAACGCAGATGAGATGAAACAACAGTTCTTACAATTTGCTTTGTCCCTACGTGAGTACAAACACTCCCCATACTCTTAGAATCAATAAACTTCTTCTCCTGTCACCATTCCCATTCGTTGCACTTTCCCTACACTGGCATGATTCTGTTTTTTTCTAACCAGAAATCTCCCAAGCCCACTGGGGTTTCTGTGTGCGTGATGGCAGGTTTCCTCCACTGCAAACAAACATTGCATGCAGGCAAATCATGTCCTGGAGTGAAGAGCAGAGGCAGACACTAGAGGGAGGATCGACTCACAGACTGAGCTTTTGCCAGAGCAAATTCCTTGGAGTGTGGCTTCACCAAGGAGACGGCTCAAGTGGCATGCTGCAAGAGCCTGCTGGCCTCCCTGGCACTCAGGCTTGCAAATCACTGTCTGGACTGAAGGAAGAAGACATCTGGAATTGAGAGTGAGCAAGACAAGACTTTGCTCTCTGAAAGGCCACTCAGGGGAAACCATACCTGCTAAATCTAAACACACCCATTCCAGGACAGATTCAGCTCTGTTACCCACAGGTACTGCAGTATGCTTTACCAGCAGCAGCTCTGCAGAGGAGCACTGGTAAAAATAACAAATACTTAATGGTTTGTTTACTTGTGAGTAAATAGTGAGTTCTGATTTTTTTATGTCTGGACATTGCAGCGCTTTGACATCACTGCATCAGAAAGGACAGAGCTCCATAATACACAGATCTGATGGAAACACACAACTAAATTACAGGCCCAATTTCAAATAAATCACAGCCTTTCCAGAATAATTGTCTTCAGCAGTTCAAACTGACAAATAACTATGGAAGTTTACGAGCAAGCAGTAGGACTACACGGAAAGGAACACAGTCGTGGTACCTCCCACCTTCCTGGGTTTTCCAAGAGCCCTCATTCAGCTTTCAGACGTTTGCTCATATTCATGTCCAGTCTCCAAACAGCAGTGATTGGAAGAGGGGAAGAAAAGAAAGCTAACTCCTCCACCTGAAGATCTCTGCAGGCTGAACTGCAACTAGGTAGAAAATTAGGACGTGGAAAACCTGAGCTGTACAGTGCAGGATGTCTTCGTGGTCCTGGTTAGGTCACTCAAGCTCAGAACAGGAAAAAGCAGGGCTAGAAAACATGCCTGGCTCTGCCCATGTCTAGATCTCAACTATTCTTAAGAGATGTTTGTCCCACGTGTCCTTGAAGGCTTCCAGCAATGGAGATCCATGACCTAAACAAACTGCATTTAAACTTCTTAGGGTCAGATCTCCATCTGCAATATGAAGGCAATGCTGTTGCCTTTTCCATGGACTTGCTGTTTACCAAGAAGGTTTTTGGAGGCAGAGACTTTGATTCACTGACACACCACAATGAAAGTTTATTACAGTGGGATCTCCAGATGCTGCTTGGGCAGCAAAGGGTGAAAGCAGCAAGTAGTTCACTGAGGAGGTGGTGAAGTACAGTTGAAAGAAAAGAGATGAATGCTGTAAACACTGGCTGTAACTTGCCAATACCCATCTACACTTGACTGCAAATGAGGAAGATACTACAAAGATGTTATTCTTTCCTTATAAGCCATTTCTGCTAACTTGCAAAGGCAGTAAGCTTTGGGATATGTTCTATAGGGAAAGCTCAACACACAGCTAAAAGCCATTGCTAAATGACTTCGCCATCCCCTCTACTGTAGTGTGATCCATAAGTGGATCTATAGCCAGGAGCCATAAAATCCCGTTAGTCCTGCAGAAAGGGAGACTATTTTCTTCCAAAGAATATACATTTGGTCAGTGGAATTCATCCCGTGAGGCAAGAAATTCACTGAACAAATGCAGCAGCTGGTCCTTCACAGTATCATCTTTTCAGTCACTAAGAACTCTCCATTTCCCATGGCAGTTTTTCTGGATTGTACATGTCAAATCAATGCTTAGTGCATATAATCAAACAATGAAAAATGCCTCTAATTATAAAAACACAAGGCAGAGACAGGACTACAATTTATGTTGTTATGGCTGCCAACACACACAGGAGGAAAGGAGGAAAGATCTGGATTCTAGCAAGCCATCACAAAAGCCTCAAGCAAGCCCAGGTGTGGAGGAGGAGTCTTCACCTAACATGAACACATTTTTAAATAGAGGCCATGAAAAGGAATGAAAAGTAATCCATACCTAACAAAACTTCGCACCACCAAGACATCAGTAAATAGTTAATCAGCACTTCATGCCCTATCTTCCAACACAGATGTGTCTATTAAAATGCTGTCCAGAACTATGATACTTTTCCAAAAATATCCCCCTCATGACACTGCTCTCATTGTAGCATCAAGTTGCTTTACCTCCACAATCCATAGCTGGTCTTCCTCTAAAGCAACACTCCAGTCAGCTTTCTGGAAAGTCAATTACACCAAGGTATATTGGTCTCAGGATCCATCACCAAGGTGAGCCCAGTGCAATTCTTGGCAGGCNGACCCATCCCCTATAACAGCTGGTAGGCCACTGAAAAAACAGATGCAGTCTTCCATAGGGTCAGCTAAGTTCAGCTGTCCCAGTTCTGACAGAAGCTGCTTCATCGACATATTCTCTCACACACGTTTTTGTACCTCCTAGACTCGGACTCCTGGAAGCCCAAGGTGCAGCTTATGCAATAGCATCCCATCCTCCTCTATCTATGCCCTGATTGCACAGGAGCATTTACCACTCCAAGTAGTAGAGTTGAGCTTATGGCCACCACTCCTCTTCTGCCTTCTCTCTCTTATTTTTTATATCAGCTGTTGCTGGGTGCTATCAATAGAAAGGGCTGTAACACTCTTCAGGGATTCATTAATTTTTCACTTTTACAAAAGATCAGTTTACTAGACAAAACAGATTTCCCTTGCCATGATGTTTCTCCCAAGGAATTACCAACTGGGTGCAGAGCAGCAAAATTATCGATGTGATAATCAATAGGAACAAAACACGCCTGTGAGCCAGCCAAAACTCTGGACCTGTTTTGTGACTGCTACGCCCATGGACCACTTCTGTTGAGGGTAAGAAATACCCAGGGCTGAGCCTGCTGCTGCCTGGCACAGCCCAGCTCCATCTCTGTGCCACAGGAGCTGAGCCTTAATGCTTTTCGATCCACGGGTCACAGGTTCAGCTCCCTGCTGCCGATGACTCACACAGGAGCACCGAACTAAAACTAGCAACACCAGCTCTTTTCTAGGAGAGGATTGAAGAGCAGCATTGATCTCAATGAAATATTTCGAGGGCAGAAAAATTCCACCACGCAAAGAGTGCGTGACTTCTCTTTAGTTTATTTTATATTTTTGTTCCAGTTGTCATTTTGAATTCAAACTCTTTGGAAAGCAGGCATAATAGTCTTAATGATCCCATTGAGCAGTTTAAATTCAAATTGTGGAGCACTTGCAATACCATGCTGGCAGCACTTTCCATAAATTACTCTCAAATTCAATACGTTGCTTGACAAAAACAAGAATAAAGGGCTTTTTACTTTAAAAAGAAGAAAACTTGTATCATAAAAAAAAATCTTTAAATTATAGTTTCTCTTTTCTGGTCCAATTTAAATGGTTACATAGTTGCTAAATTAGTGCTGTAATCCCTGCTTACAAATTGCAGAATTATTTTTAAAAATAGATGTAGTTTTACTGCAGGGAACAACCTGACACTTTAAACCCTATGTGCTGCAGGAAGCTGCTCTTGCACAGCTTTCAACCAACCACACTCACGTGCACACACGGTGGGGTTTACAATACCAGTCCCACTGAAGCCAATAGCAGTCTCACCAGAGATTTCAATGAGCACAAATTGAGTTAATACTGTCATTTTAGAATGATTAGCAAATTTAAACTTTCCCAGGATGCTCCATGGCACCAGTGGCTCTAGTTTACCATTTCTTAAAACATTAGCATTTCTTTTGTGTTCTGTTCTGAACTATCTTTTCCTATTGAACTACAGCTACTGATAGGCCAGGAAGTTAGAATATTGTAAGAGATAAAAACCCCTCGAAGAAATACTTTTTTCTGCCCACAAAATAAGAAGCAGGGGTGGGGGGGGAAGGAAAAAAATAAAGGTGGAGCACTACGATCCCAAGTTTAAAGCTGGAGAACAGCAATAATCAGGGCATGACTTCCATGCATAATTCTTCCTCCTTCAAGCACTTCCACAGCTTTAGTACTATGGAAAGATGAACTTCACCTGCAAAAAATCGTTGTGAGTGATCTTTGTGGATGGGTTTAAGATCAGGTCCTTAATATCTCACAGTACTCAGCAGAAACAGGAAACCTTGNTCCATCACCAAGGTGAGCCCAGTGCAATTCTTGGCAGGGCTCACTCTCATGTCTTCCAAGAACACTATGAATTTTCCCTCTTACAGGCTTGGTTTGCAGACTTCTTGTCCTGTCCTTGCTGGAGAGCAAGATGAATTGGCCCTGTCTTCTTTAATATGAGTCTCTGGGTCTCCACAGAGGAGTTCCTGTAAAGCATTATCTCATCATCTCATGGTACACTTTCTCCCCTTTCTTTATAATTCCAGTTTAGAAAGGAGGTTATTGACCTCTGCTGACTCCCCCACNGCCCAGCTCCATCTCTGTGCCACAGGAGCTGAGCCTTAATGCTTTTCGATCCACGGGTCACAGGTTCAGCTCCCTGCTGCCAATGACTCACACAGGAGCACCGAACTAAAACTAGCAACACCAGCTCTTTTCTAGGAGAGGATTGAAGAGCAGCATTGATCTCAATGAAATATTTCGAGGGCAGAAAAATTCCACCACGCAAAGAGTGCGTGACTTCTCTTTAGTTTATTTTATATTTTTGTTCCAGTTGTCATTTTGAATTCAAACTCTTTGGAAAGCAGGCATAATAGTCTTAATGATCCCATTGAGCAGTTTAAATTCAAATTGTGGAGCACTTGCAATACCATGCTGGCAGCACTTTCCATAAATTACTCTCAAATTCAATACGTTGCTTGACAAAAACAAGAATAAAGGGCTTTTTACTTTAAAAAGAAGAAAACTTGTATCATAAAAAAAAATCTTTAAATTATAGTTTCTCTTTTCTGGTCCAATTTAAATGGTTACATAGTTGCTAAATTAGTGCTGTAATCCCTGCTTACAAATTGCAGAATTATTTTTAAAAATAGATGTAGTTTTACTGCAGGGAACAACCTGACACTTTAAACCCTATGTGCTGCAGGAAGCTGCTCTTGCACAGCTTTCAACCAACCACACTCACGTGCACACACGGTGGGGTTTACAATACCAGTCCCACTGAAGCCAATAGCAGTCTCACCAGAGATTTCAATGAGCACAAATTGAGTTAATACTGTCATTTTAGAATGATTAGCAAATTTAAACTTTCCCAGGATGCTCCATGGCACCAGTGGCTCTAGTTTACCATTTCTTAAAACATTAGCATTTCTTTTGTGTTCTGTTCTGAACTATCTTTTCCTATTGAACTACAGCTACTGATAGGCCAGGAAGTTAGAATATTGTAAGAGATAAAAACCCCTCGAAGAAATACTTTTTTCTGCCCACAAAATAAGAAGCAGGGGTGGGGGGGGAAGGAAAAAATAAAGGTGGAGCACTACGATCCCAAGTTTAAAGCTGGAGAACAGCAATAATCAGGGCATGACTTCCATGCATAATTCTTCCTCCTTCAAGCACTTCCACAGCTTTAGTACTATGGAAAGATGAACTTCACCTGCAAAAAATCGTTGTGAGTGATCTTTGTGGATGGGTTTAAGATCAGGTCCTTAATATCTCACAGTACTCAGCAGAAACAGGAAACCTTGATCCCTGAGTCTCCACAGGGCGCTGCAGAGCACAACCACCATCTCCCCTGCTCTAGCTTGACAGAAATAAGAGTTTCTTTCTTTTCCTTCAATCATTCACCATTTCTAGCCCACCACTTCTCTTTCATCTGACCCTGGCTATTTCTGCTTTCTTGTACGCTTCCCAGTCCCACCGTGGTCCTCTCCTCAGATAGGTCACATTAACTTGGACACAACAGAAGAAACCCTCAGAGGCCAGAAGCATCTGCAAGATCTTGCTGCTTTCTGCATGAACTGCAGGAGCTCAGCCCTTCCCAGCCCTCACCTCAGAGTGCACATCTACAGCTGCCAACCACCGGACTGCCAGCAGAGGGGATAAAGAATGGAGGAAAATTTTCACGTCCTGGAGAAAGTTATCTGGACATCAAAGAACACCCCATTCACAAAACAGCAGCATCACTCTTGCCAGACTGGTGTGTCTGGTTAACCTTGTGCTCAGTCCTTACGATAACACGGTATTTGGACAGCGGACAGCTGGCACTGCTCGAACATCTTGCTCTTCAGTCTTTTATAACAACAGTTCCACTGATATTACTCCTAGCCTTTTCCCTGCTCTAAGTCCAGTGCTAAAATCTCTTCAACTACTTAGAGGAAGCAACCCAAATGTACTTTTGTCAGTAATTTGCCCTGTAAGGGAGGGGAAAAATATACTGATAACATAGTGCAGACACGGTGTTCATCATGCACAGCAGTGCACGGCTTACACTGGAAACCCTATCATGGTATTTCAGATGTTAACTTGACTGTCATAATGACTGGGAAACATCTGTCTCCTATTAACACTTTAGTTTTTACAGTTGCTTTTAGTTCAGCAGAAGTGTCTTAATGGAGAAGACTGGTACTCTTTTAGAAATAACATCAATAATGAAAGAATCCTTGGATGCAGAGCAAAACCAGCAAACACATTGGCAACAGAACTCGCTGCACGCAGAAAATGTAACAGGAAATGATACTGATGGGCTTTTGGGTGGGAGGATTTTTGTGTGAAAGAAATTAACTCTGGTACTCAAATTCCCATTAAGAAAAATATTTCTTTTCAAGCAGGTGATCAATTTCCTTAGATGTTAATTCAGACTTTTGGGGAATTTCATCTTAATTGGATCACTGATATATAAAACCAGAAACAAAAACAACAAAGAAAACCCCTTCTGCAGGCTATTTAGGCTTGGTACTGACTAACCAGTAATTAAATACAGCTCTTGACAGTAATCTTAATTATGGCTTCACTACACCACAACTAAGAAGAGTCACACAACAAACTGAGAAGATTAGCCAATTCTAATTGTTGAAAAACATTTATTTTTGTTTTTGTGCATAATTTTTGTGTGCATAAGGCCACAAGTCACACCAGTGAATTATTAAAAAATAATCAAAGACTTCAAAAATTTATATATCACAACTAGGCAAGTGTTAGTTTATTTTTTTACATAAATGAAGCCTCTATGTCTTGCATAACAGGTCAAGAGTTTTCGACTTGAGAAAATAGAGATGTGTGCTAGAAATCAGTATGAATTAGGTAAGCCAGGAAACAAGTTTCACTGAATTACTCACACTTACACCAGCTGAGAACCCTGTTTTCTCAGCTAGCCACTGCCACGAATTAGCTGTGCAGTCTTGGGCCAGTCATACCTGCTGCACCTTCCATGGGAATTCAGGTCCAGAGGAATCTGAGTCAAGGTACTCCCATCCCATTGACTTTCTACAGATCTAGGGTTCCTAGCATCCATGCTGTTTTCTGATACAGGGACTTTGGGAAACATGCACCCCCACCTCCCCC